>JANIHY010036475.1:0-18607 GCA_027479065.1 Erythroxylum brevipes
CACAATTCCAACACTCGATATTTTTTGAGTTTTTGGAAGTAGTGGGATTCCGTGACTTGGACCTCCTGTCCTTTGATAGTGTAATTAAAGAACTTGACTAGTTACTACCTGGAACTCATGATCATCGAATCAAGTTGAAAGAAATAGTGGAACTATTAACATTCAGCCCTATAAGATTTTTGGAGAATGCAAAGATGTCATATAGAGAGTTGTGCAAGAACTAATGAGGCAATGATTATTAGCATTCGGCCCAATAGGTATTTCTGGAGAATAAAAAGATGCCATAGAGAGAGTTGTGCAAGAACTAATGAGGCAAGGATTTGTCAACTCCTATGCTTCACCTGTGGTGTTGGTCAAAAAGAGCAAGAACTAAAGGGAAGGATTTCTTAGCCATTATGCTTCACTTGAGGTGTTGGTCAAAAACATAATTCTTGGAGAATGTGCATTTATTATAGAGAGCTCAATAAATAGATTGTAAAAAGTTTCCCATACCCCTAATTAAGGAATTACTTGATGAACTTCATGGCTTAAGTTGGTATTCTAAGCTGGACTTAAGGTCTGGTTACAATCAAATTCAAATCCATGAAGAAGACATTCCAAAGAGAACTTTCAGGACACATGAAGACTACTATGAATTCTTAATGATGCCCTTTTGGGCTAACCAATGGACCTTCTATATTCCAAAGTCTTATGAATGAGATCTTCAGACCTTATCTTCGAAAGTTCATCTTGGTCTTCTTCGATGATATCTTGATATACAACAATTTTTTTCAATAACGCTTGGAGAGGTGCTCCAAGAGATCATGCAAAGATGTAAACACTCCATAATCACCAACTATTCATAAAACAAAGCAAGTGTATCTTTGGGGGAAGTCAAATAGATTACATGAGCCATTCAATTTCAACTCGTGGTCTATTTGTTGACTTGAAGAAGATAACAACTATGCAACATTGGCCTATACCTTTGTCACTTAAATAATTAAGAAAAATCTTGGGATTGATAGGTTACTATAGGATATTCATCCAACATTATGGTATTTTAACTAAGCCCTTGATAGAGCTGCTAAAGAAACAATATGCCAAAATATAGGAATGGTGAAAACCAGCAAAGAGCTTTTGAGCAATCAAGAAAGCTTTCATCTTAGCACCAATGTTAGCAACATCAGATTTTTCACAACCCTTCACAAAAGAGGTAGATGCGAGTGGGATGCAGATATTGGCAATACTTCAATAATAAAAATCCAATTGCATTCCTAAGTAGGATATTAGCTAAAAAAGCACATGGGACTCTCTACATTCGAAAAAGAGTTTTTGGCGATCATTAAGGCCATCAAACAATGATACCACTAACTTAATTGGAGAACATATCAGATACAAGCATACCTTTGGCGCCTCAAATACCTACTAGAGCAAAGAATTGCGACATTTTCTAGCAATCATGGTTGCCTAAATTGATGGGATTCGATCTTGAACTGGCGTATAGGAGTGGAGAGGAGAATAAGGTAGCTAATGCCTAATCTCGAATGACCAACACAAGTTGTTAAAAATAGTAGTGGCTCAAGCTTACACTAACTTGATTGAAGAAACTAAACAAGGATGGGAGAGGGAAGTAATAGTCCAAGACCTTGTTAAGAAACTTGAAGCCAGAGAAATCTATTTAGGGGTTTATGAATGGAGGGATAGATTACTTAGGTGGAAGGGCAGGCTAGTAGTGACTAGTGATAATCCTTTGAGGGAAAAGCTAATATCCATGGCTCGTCATGGTCCTTAAGGTGGGCATAAAGAGGGTGCAAACCATGTTCTACTGGACAAACTTGGCTAGTTATGTAAGAAATTATATCAAAAAGTGTTTGATATGTTAAAGGAACAAGCATGATGATGTAGCATACCCAAGGTTGCTTTAATCCATACCAATACTAGAGGATTGTTGGATCGAAATTAGCATGGATTTAATCGAAAGATTATCCCCATCTAGATGTACGTTTGTAAGCAAGTATTCACACTTTGTTGCAAAAACGTCCATACACTACACTAGAGATAATAGAAGTGTCTAAGTTCTACATGGCTATGCCTATCATATATGTCTCTTACTTTGTAGGAGAGAGGCCAGGTTCTCGTGGTGGATCAATTTATGAAGGATCGATAAACGGTTTTTATGTTTGCAAAGTTTCATTTGAGGTGAGCTCTACATTTGATAAAACAAGAAGTTGATAAAAAGAGGTCAAATAAGGTGTTTGAAGTAGGCCAATGGGTATTCCTAAGGCTCCAACCCTATAGGTAGCATTCACTATTGAAGAGAGCTCGTTCCAAGATCGCTCCCCTATACTATGTACCTTACCAAATCATTGAAAAGATTGTTAGGGTAGCATATAAGTTGCAATTGCCAACGAAGTCATTGATCCATCCCATATTCCATGTCTCTCAACTTAAGAAATATGTGTTTGATCAAGAGCCATTCTCAATTGACCTATTGCTAGCTCTTAGACTTGCAAATCAAACACCATTAACAATTTTGGACTGAAGAAGGGTTGAACATCATCATAGGCTACTGATACAAGTACTAGGGAATTGGTTGGATGGAACGCTGGATAATGTAACGTAGGAGACCTTGTTTGAGCTACAAAAGGGATTCCCTTAAGCAAACCTTGTGGACAAGGTTTTTGAAGGAGGAGACAAGTGTTTTGTAAAATGAATGAGAAGAACAACTATGAAAAGAAAATAAAATGATGTTGCATCACTAGTTGTTTAAATTTAAAATGCATTGTTCTGCATATATTGATGTAACAAACTTAATACATGTACCTTATACACAATGAAAACAAATATCCTTCTTATAACTTTTGTAATGATTGTATCAGAAAACTAATGAAAATGATATGTTCTCTCTCTCTCTCATCTTGTTGATTCTCTTTACTTTCTATCTATAAACTTCTGTCAAACACTTGTGAATCAATCACCTCCTTCATTCTAGTTTTACGTAATATGTTCCTATAGCTAACTTAGGGACTGAAAAGTCTTTTTTTAGGTAAAAGCAATTAATTTCCCTCCATGTTTTGCTCTGTTCCTAGGATTGATTCCAGACCAAAGAAAATTTTGATATTAAAGAAGACAACAACTTTTTCTTTTAGATCATGAATCATGATATTCTAAATATTGGCCTTTTGCACTTTTCTTGAATTGTCCATCGCTTAAATCATTGAACATTTGGAAGTTCCAAACTACTTCATGGACAATATTGATATAAAACATGTTTCAATAAGTAGGTAGGCTGTAAAAATGCACTCTGAAAAGAGAAGTCGCTGTGCTTCTTGCCCTGCAAAGCTTTATACTTTCTTCGACTTTTAAAAGATGTGCAATATTTACACCTATTGTACTTTGGTGAAGTGCCTAAAATCCAAACATCTTTGCTGTCTTCTCCTATGTATATAAGTTCTGTTTATTTGTCCTTAGCGTGTGAAATGTGAAATGTGAAACTGATGTTTAGGTAATAAGCAATCTACACCTAGGTCTCATCTAATAGTATAATCTTTTGGTTTTGTTGGTCCTTGATTTGGTATGTGAACCTTATGTTCGAGAGTGCTTAAGTTGAGGCTGTGGTAACTTAAGTTTCATTTACATTACAAGTTATAGTCTGCTTGGGCTATTTCCACTTTCCATCTAATGATCTTCTGTGTGAGGTGGTGATGCAGGGTTTGGCATATAGTATTCGATCTACCTTATTGCATAAAGTTTTGTACTTTTTAGTTTCTTGACATCTGATAGTAAAAATAAATGCCATGGTTGATGCTTTTCTCATGCCTATTGCTGTTGACCAACTGATAGCTATATTTGTCATACAGGTTCTTGACTACTGCAATGCATCTGCAAAAGATTACAAATGCATATTCACTTCTGGGGCAACTGCGGCGCTAAAGCTGGTTGGGGAGTCCTTTCCTTGGAGCCATGATAGCTGCTTTATGTACACAATGGAAAACCACAATAGTGTGCTTGGAATCAGAGAGTATCTTTTTTTTTAAAAAAATTGAATAAGGGTTGAATTAACTATAGCAAAGCTATCTCAACATTATAATGCATTCACATTGAAATAAATTACAAAGCCAATTACAAAAACAAATTACAAAGAAATGAAAATTAACAGTATTTGTTACAAATTCCATATGGTCTTCGTTCCTGTGGATAGATTGTGCTGATAAAATTTAGCTAACATAATGACTTTGATCTAGTTGATGATGTCTGCAGCTAAGTTGTACTTGTTAACTACCTCATTCATGTAGATCCTCATGTTTCTTTCCTTCTTTATAAAATAAATCAGAGAGTATCTTGAAGATTTTTTTAATCCTCTATCTTATCTTGAACTGACTAATAATCAATCCTGCTTTCATAGTTTGATTGCCTTATTACATTTTCTGGTATTCCTACACTTATCCTGTTCATTATAATTGATGCGCTGCCTTAGTTCAATGGAGTGGTGATATCCATGAACTTAGGATTTACCAGCTTGTTATAATAAGTCATTCTTGATTAAGCAGGATTCATATGACATGAAAAACTTGTGCAATTTTCCATTTTATGTTAAGATTCTAGAAGTAGTGGTTGCCTACCCTTGACAATATCTAGGTATGCTCTAAGTCAAGGTGCTGCAACATGTGCTGTAGATGTTGAAAATCCTTCGCGTTGTTGTCAACCATCCACAAACCATTCAAATTCAGTAAAAATATTGCAACACCCAGTACAAAGGAGAAATAAAGCTAAAATTATGGAGGCAAGACCTACAGGTAACTTTTTGATTCTCCATTTACAGTATTAGCATAAAGACTTTGAATTTGTCGAACACTTAACCTTCTACTTTCTGGTACAATTAGCCTCTTTTGAGTTGGGAAAAAGATTCTCAATCTCACTGTGCTCCAAGTATGCCAATAATGGACAAGATCATCTTTTCATAAAAGCTTGGGACCTATTTTGAAAATATTAAGAGTCACTTGTTGACAAGCCATGCAATGATAATGCAGAAATGAAGTCTTAATGACAGGTGTTTGTTTTAAGGAATAGTACATTCACCATTATGGGCATTTGCAGGTGATACTTACAACTTGTTTGCATTCCCATCAGAGTGCAATTTCTCAGGTTTGAGATTTGGCCTTGACTTGGTGAACTCTGTAAAAGAAGAATCAGAAAAAATTTTGGAAGGTTCTCCATATTTCAAGTAAGCCATCGTTTTCATCAGTCGCTATTTGGTCAAAATTTTCCATTGGTGTTCACTGTTCACTATGGGTTTTATCCTTCCAGAATGTAGGCTACACACTCATTATACATTGGACATGTGGTCAATTTTGATAATATGTGTTCTAGACTTGCCTATTATAGTTTAGTAATTCAAGAACATCTAGTTTCATCCAGTAAGTTGAATATAGGAAGTAAAAAGAAGCTAATATTCTTATAACCATACATCTACATAATACTATGCTTCTAGTTGATATGATATACTTAAAAATAGTAATAAAATTTGAGGAATACGTGTTTAATGATATTGATATTAAGAAATAAGTAACACAAAATTTTATCATAAAAGTTATATTTTGTGTAAGAAACATATGATAGTACTAGCTACAAAATCTCTTAACATCTTTAATCAGTGTAACATGCTTTTGAGAGGGATATTTTGGACAAATGATTGGTGATGCTTTATGATTTACTTGTATAGTTCTTTGCATTAGTTACATTAACTGCAAAAGATACTATATTTGGACCAAGTTTGGAGGAATTGTATCTTTCATAATCATTCATTGGTCTACCATCTTGTCATTGTTTTATTCATTCATCTTTGAATCAAGTAGCTTTGTTGCTGATAAATATCATACACGTACTTATATAGTTCATGATAACTTTGTCATGATATATAATACCTGAAATTTATAGTGAGATAACCATTTACATCAAGCTCAAACTCCCTTATTGCATAAGGTGGGGCTTCCTAATCGATCAATTACAAGATTCCTCTCAATGTGACGTTCAATTCTCGTAGGAATTATCACACAAAGGATGTTGTGATATCTTAACATGTCTTCAAAGATGATTTTTCATTTTCTTAGTCCCAATAGATTAATGACTCCACTCTTAGCCAATGTGGTCTTGTCCTATATTGCACATCAAATATTGAAAACAAGCCTTCAATAATTCGAGTTTCATAAAGTTTTTAAAATTACAACTGAAAGATCATTCAGTAGATACCCCAAAAAATGCAACTGTTGGACTTAACTGTGAATATTTTTAGTGATCATAGCAATCCCTAGTTCATTAGTATGCCAGTAGCAGGTTAAGCTTTTACTGATTCTAAATTTATTATTATTATTCATATTCACAAATTATTCATCCAAACTCTAGGGGACAGTGGATGGTCTTGATTGATGCTGCAAAAGGTCTTGCGACCCAGCCTCCAGATTTGTCAAAATATCATGCTGATTTTGTTGTGATCTCATTCTATAAGGTACTCATAAACCCATGAGTTGGATTTAATTTTTTTTAGAATAATTTCATCTGATGTTGATATTTTGAATTTTTTTTTTAATCCAGCTGTTTGGCTATCCTACTGGACTTGGTGCTCTCATTGTTCAACATGGTAAGCCATTTGTCCACTGCCACTATGATGGAAACATGGATTATAATGCCTCAGAATTTATGTTACTCAAAACATGACACCTGGGTTTTGTCAAGCAAGCACATACTTTTCTCATCGTGCAATCTAGTTCTTGATGCCTTAATGCAGCTCCTTACTTGAAAACCTTGGCTAATATTGCTACAGATTTATATATTGTTGACATTATAGATATGGGATGGCACCTAAATATAATTTTGGTCTATGCCAAGCCTTTCTGCCTCTATGCAGTAGCAGTTATAAAGTGTTATGCTTGTTCTGCAATTCCAGTACTTTACCCTAACTCTTTTGTGCATTACGTTGAGTTCCCATAAAATTTGCACTGCTATAGTTTCATAGATGGAGAGAATAGTGGTAAGTTAGTTCTAACTTGAGGAAACGAAACTGTTTATAAGATGAATCCTGAAAATCCTTATGTAGTTTGCTAAATTTCTAAAATCAACAAGGTGGAGAAGAATAGAAAATAAGTTGAACTAATTATTAAAGCAAGGATGTGAGGCTGTATCAAGAATTCAAGCCCTATATCTATTTATGATACTAGAAGCTGTTTTGAAAAAATTGTTAAGGTTGAATTGGTTTTTTGTTGTCGTTTTTGCTGCCAATTTAGGCGTAGTTGAATTCTGTTAGTCTTCACATATCTTAATAAGCTTCTACTTGTGGAAGAACACTCATTTGCATAAAAACGAGCTTTCTGTAGCTGCACCATATAAAACATAGACTTCTGTTATAGAATAATCTTAAATATGCTTTAAATTTCCCATTCCACACTTAATTTTCATATACATTTGAGTTCAACATTTTGTGGATCTTTAGAAAAATAAGCATTTGTACTTGTACTAGTTCTTTTTGCCCCTCGTCCTACTCACGTGCTCTCTCTATCTTTTTCAATTTTTTGAAATATAATTATTTGTAATGTAAGCACCATATAATTGAAGCTATCTCTTTCGTTATCACAATCTTACAGATGCTGCCAAGCTTCTGAAGAAAACTTATTTTAGTGGAGGTCAGTAAAGAATATCATTGCATTATGTATATGAATTTTGCGTGGTTCTCTATTATTTGCTAATTTCAAACGCACTTTAGGCACTGTTGCTGCTTCATCTGCTGACATGGATTTTGTTAAAAGAAGAGAAGGTATTGAGGAGCTTTTTGAGGATGGTACAACATCATTTTTGAGCATATCATCTATACACCATGGATTCAAAATTCTCAATTCCCTAACTGTATCTGCAATTAGACGGTGCGTAGACTTGGCTGCAGATTGTTCTTGGTCTGTGATGAAAATTCAAAAACAACTTAATTTTCTTCATTGATTATTCTTTTATTTGTGTGCTGATGCTAAACAGTTACTCATCATTAAAGAAAGTAGGGCGTGCATTTTGTGGCACAAATTAATACTACATGTTTTAATATATTTTAAGTAAGATGTGATCAAATAATATATTTTTATTATTAAGAAAATAAATTAATATGTAATTATGATGAATTAATAAAATAATAATAGTTCTTCATAATTTCATTTATCAATAATGAAAATAAATTGAATTATTGTTAGTATTATACAGCCAGTAATATGTTATTAATTTTTAATAAGTTTGATAGACAAATATTTATTAGCTATTAATAAAAAGAATTACAATTCATATTAAATATTAGCATACTTTATAATATAAATTATTCATTTTTAAATCCAATAAATTAATATATTGATAAAATAGTAACCAATTCATTAGAATCATACCTGCACTACGGTTTGGATAATCTTGAAATATCTCCACTTGTTGACCTTTGCTTATCCATGTGAACCAAATTTGTTACATGTGTCTTCCTTCAACATGTTTAATGGAAAAAGTTAACGGAAAGGGGTTTGTGGGAATTTGGCAAGTGTGAAGGCTTCTCAAGGAGTTTTTAAAGCCATTTAACTTGTTGCTCATATCATGTCATAGCAAATTAAAGGTGCTATTGGACATACTTGGTCTCTTAATTAGCTGATGAACTATTATCCCATGACAATCTGTCGTGAAATTGGAGGATGGATTTTTGCCCATTTGCATTAATTTATGTCTATCTGTTTGGGGGATACTTTGTATATATGAGGATACATTCTGTGATTTTGATCTTGTTTTGATAGATGGGAATTGGAATATAAAAGAACCATCACCCCTTTTAGTTACCAGGATTAAACCTTAGTAGATGATTCCTACCTCCTTGCCATCAGGCCAAACCCCTGATAGTTATTCTGAGTTTTTCTGTTAGCTTGGTTGTCAACATAATTCAACCTTTGTTGCATGTTGTATGAGTGTTCAAAATGAGTATAACAGTGAATAGTTTTTTTTTTTTTCATAGGACTTGTTTCTATGTGGGTCTGCCATTCATAAGGTGCAATATGTTGGACCTCAACCCTCAACAACCCACCCGCACATGACACAACAACAGAATATAGCAGCAGTTGTCGACAACAGAGCAATAAAGAGCATAATAGAACAGTAGGAGAAGATAAACAGCAACGATATATTGAATAACAGTAATAAAAAGGGAAAGATAACTATAGAGACTCAAGCGTTCTCCCTTCATTGACGGCTAACGGCTCTCAAAAGCAAAATACACGATAAAAATCCCCCGTTTCCCCACCCCCACTGACCTAATATCTTTAATTATTTTTATTTGCTAATTAGCCCCCTATTCATTGCTATTTGGTCTCTCTGCTCTCATTAATCCCTTTTTAGCCTTTCTAGTATATACTAATAAAGGCTTAGGTATAGGGTCCCTAACACAATATGATTAAGATGACTTTCAAATTTGATATTTGTGTCACTCTGGTACATGAAACCTTTGGAAAGGAGAATTTGTTGGCAATTACTATGTAGGATTGGGTTCTGTCGTAGCTGGAATCTTCTATTCAAGAGCTTGCCAAGGATTAAGGCAGCATCTGTGGTTCCTTATTTTGTTCTCTGAAATGAATTAAGTTACAATGATCTAATGTGAGTGAGAACTGCAAAATTTTATTTGCTACTCATTGCTTGATCATGAAAATGTTGGTTCTCAGCACAAATCAACTTCACTGTGCTTGTTTATTTGAAAAGGGCCCTATAATATCTAGAGATAATCTTGTTGAGCCTAAGGCCGTATGTAAAGAATGACTTGAAGCTGAACCCTACACTCTGGTTTTAAATTTTCATTTGGAATCTGATTTGACTTCCATAATAGAACAATTTGACTCTTATGATCTTAAGATTTATTTTACACTGTTGATGTGCTTTATATCAAAATGGAAAAGAGTTAGAACTAATTTTTTTTATACATTAATTATTATCTTGATCCAATGCTTTTTCAGTACATTGTTCTCGAGGTTAACAGCAAATCTACTAATATCTATTCTTTAATGGCCATTTAGGCATACGGGCTCACTTACCAAATATGTCAAGAAGATGCTTTTGGCTTTAAGACATGATAATGGAGCTATTGTCTGCAAACTTTATGAAGGCCATCCTTCAAAGGTTAGTATAACTGGATGTGACGTGGGGTCTGCCTTTATTTTTATTTTTTTGGAAAAATATTGGGACTTTAATCACACTATTTGGAAGGAATGATCAATAGAATGAATCCCCAGTCCATTACTCTGTAATTACTGTTTCCAACACAAGTGTGGATTTCAAATGTGTGATTGTGTAATACTTTTTTGGATTTAGCCATTTAAACGTCATATATTTTCTTTTTCATGTGTGTATCATAATGCTCCTGAGCTTATTGCAAATATTTTGTCCACCTTATCTTGGGCATGTCAACGTTTCATAAAGAAATCTCCTCAATTTTGCAGATAATCTGTAATGAGTTGGGTCCCATAGTGGCATTCAACTTGAAAAGGCCAGATGGATCTTGGTTTGGATACCGTGAGGTGGAAAAGCTGGCTTCCTTGTCTGGAATTCACTTACGGGTAAAATGCAGCAAACACTTATCTGCGTATGTAACCTTTTTTTTCTTGATTCTTCCCTTCTCCAGTTTCATTTCTAGTACACAATGTTTGGGAAGACACAGCCAGTTCACACTATCGAGCTATGGATTAGCATGATCTCAAATTCTTTTTGTTGAGTGCTCTTGTGTGATTGGGTGAAAATGCTGATTTTGATTGATAGTAATAGCTGAGGACATTGAATTAATAAAGCATTACATGGCTTTACCTCTTGTTATTCTTAATGTTGTCCATTGTTTTCTGGGGATCCTCCAGTGCATTTCTTGCTATGGATAGTGTGGTGGTCTTAATGGTGTGATTCCCCTGTTTTTCTTTATATTCTTTATATTTTTGTTGCAATGCAGTAATGTTTCTTACCTACATTCTTTCTTGTACATCTCTGATGAATTGTTTTTCATCTGTTGTCACTCTACATCTTATTTTTTCTTTGTTCCTGTGTGTCTTGTGATGGTGATGTTTGATGAGTTTCATTAATTCTTAAAAACTAGGCCACTTACAGATTGCCATGGTTTTTACTCTGCTGGTGCTCTGTTTTTATGTAGACAGGTTGCTTTTGCAATCCTGGTGCATGTGCAAAAAATCTTGGCTTGTCTAATGAGGATCTTCTTCTGAATTTAGAGGTACATTTTAATTAACTAAGTTCTACTTGACATAGAGGGAGGAGAGGAGAGAGGCATAATCAAGCCATTACGCTCTTATGTTGTATTATTTCAATTATAGCAAGGTGAAGCACTTAAGTATTCATTTAAGTGCTATTGTTTTAATTCAGGCTGGACATGCTTGCTGGGATGACAATGACATAATACATGAAAAGCCAACTGGAGCTGTTAGAGTATCATTTGGTTACATGTCAACCTATGAAGATGCCCAGGTAAAAATATGTATTATTGAGTCTGAGCATCCAAGTGGAACTTTTACAAGAAATATGCTACTCATTATGTATGATCAAAGCTATTTATAAATTATAACTGTACTAACCTTGAATTTCTTCTGGTTTCTAAAATCTTTTTTTTTGGGTACATTGGAAAGTGTACTTTTAAATTCTTTAGCAATCATTTACAGTGCAATTACACAGCACTTTATCCATTTAAAACAATAACATTGCGTTGTACTATTGAATTTTCATCGATATGAATATGACATTATTTTCTTGCCTTCAATTTGTACCAAGCAGAAATTTGTTGATTTCATCAGAAGTTCATTCCTCACTCAAACTGAAAATGGGTTTACGGCAAGCTGCAGTTATGTTTGTGAAGGTTTATCTTTTGTCCTTTCCTTAGCATGCTTACCAAGTAGCTTGTTGATTTTGTATCTTTATTCATTCATGCTTAATTTATGGTTGGTTAGTTTCTTAGACAATTGGACTAAAATCTTAGGTCATACTTCGTTTTCCTTCAGGCCCTTTCTAGTGTGTCGTTCGTCTCTTAAGGTGTATTTGATATTGGAATTAGAGTTGATTTTCATTTTTGTTACAATAGTGGGGGAGAGACATAGATGAAAGTGTATATCAATGCAAAAGTGAAGTGAAAAGTCATCGCCTCATTAGCTTTTATGTAGTTACAGTAATATCTGTATGTAAGGGATAATTAGTGATTGGAGTTGGACTACATAGCAATCTAGAATGGAATGAATGATAAAGGTGTTAGGAATCTCGATAGAGATTGTATTACTGATAGTATATTGATAGTATTGTAGATAATAACAACCTGGAGCAAGCTCCCCCTCCTGGACAAACCAGGCCAACTTTTCCTATGTCCTCAAGGGAAAAAGAAGGGATTTGTCTCTTGATGAAGTCTATATCCTCCCAGGTAGCTTCCTCACGTTTGATCATTTGTTGTAGAGCGTATGGAATAGGATCCTTCAAATTAATTCCTTGCAGAGTAATTTCTGTACCCATATGGTCAAAGGACATAAACACTCTCTTCCAATATTAGATCAAGTCCCCTAATGTTGAATACATAAGCATCCATACTAAATTAAGCTCCGTTCACTTCTAGCTGCATTTCTTTACAAGCACTTTGTGAGAAAGATCGGTGTCCATCACCTAGTCTAACTCCACAGGTTCAAGTATGAGTAGTGGGGATTCCCATGGCCTTAACCAACTTACTCGACCCAAAATTATGACTAGCTCCACCATCTATTATAATTAAAATAGGCATTTCCTTAAGCTTACTTATCATAATCATGGATCTCATCGGTGAGGATTTTTCCCTTCCTATTTCTCTGTACTCCATCAAATTACAAACCAACTCCCAATCCTCCTGAAGCTCCTTTGCTTTCATTGCTGCAATGTGACCTATTGTTTCATCTTCTACATTTCCCTCCCAAACAACCAGCTTGTACTCTTTATCTGGGCATTGATGAAGAGGACCATAGGTTTGGCCACATTTAAAACACAACCCCTTTGCTCTTCTCTCCATTAGTTGCTCATAAGACAATTACGAGTTCCCTTCCACCTTGGGCCATTTTGTTGACTATCACTAGTAATCACATTTCAGGGCTTGTTGGGTTGGCAGATGTATTTCCTGTTTGACCTAGGCGTTGGGGGTTGGACATGCCAAACCGAGATCCATACTCGGTAGTGGAAATCCCAAATGTTGTATTTCGTTTCACTGGGTTGGATTATTCCTTCGCTGACCAACTCCCTTTCCACCTTACGTGCCGTAGAAATTAACAAGGCTCGGGTCGGTGGGTCATGAGTCCTGGCCCGGTTCCTTATTTCTTCAAGCAATCCTCCCAAAAAGCATCTCATAAACCACTCTTCGGGAAAATGAGTGATTTGTGAAGTCACTCTCTCATACTCTTTGATATACTCATCCACTAACCTATGTTGAACTATCGATTTCAGCTGCTCTATCGGATTTCCCTTATCTTTTTCCCCATATCTGTCAAACAAGGATCACTTGAAGCATTCCCAAATCATGCATGGCTCCAGCTCACGTATGGATTTAAACCAGTACAACGTGGTCCCTTCCATACAAATTTGCACCATTGGCAACCTCAACTCTGCAGGAATCTTATGAATCGAAAAATAAGATTCAGCTCCTACGACCCATGCAAATGGGTCCTCGCCATGAAACAAGGGAAGATCGACTCTACGTGCTGCACTTCAGTACTCCTCCCATGCATGTTCTGTAGTAGTTGATGACACATGGTCACCTTGTCGACGGTGCCCAGTACCTTGCGATCCATTGGCAGGTCTGTCGTTGCCAACGGAATTCGAGAAATGGTGCCCGAGTCTGTCGCCACCAGCAGAAGAGGACGCATGGCTGGTAAACTCCCGTGGTTCTTCTCCTCCTCCTACTACGCTCTATTTATGTGAATCTTTGACCTTCAAGGACTGAAAACTATCTCTCAACTTTGACTGTAGCAGACTTTGAGATTTGGCCAGTCTCTCCACACTGGCCATCAAGGAGTTGAGTTGCGTTCATAGATCCTTCAAAGTAGTGTCGTGTGATTTAACCATTTCCTCCTAAGTTGAGAGGGATGATTCTTGCCTCCAAAGAGACGCCTCTATTGCCGATACTCTAACCTCCATTCTAGTTTGCATACAATCTCTACCCACTTGGACTCTCATTGAAAGCACCAATTGTTAGGAATCTCGATAGAGATTGTATTACTGATAGTATATTGATAGTATTGTATATAATAACAAGCTGGAGCAAGCTCCCCCTCTGGACAAACTAGGTCAACTTTTCCGAACAATGATGATGGTAATCGTTGTTATTCTATTCTCACTAGACAGCTATATTCCCCTCCCTCTTTCTCTCTCCATAACTACCTTCTAACAAACTTGCCTCCATGGCTGTCACTCCCCCCTTTCCTAATTTGTTTCTATGAGTATAAGTTTTGATGGGCTTAGTTGGTATGGGCTAGGGAGAGGGTGGATTGTTAACAAAAGGAAATTGGAGGGATAAGCGGAAAGAGAGCAGAAAGTGGCATATATTTGGGCAAGAGAGAAAGAAGTAAAGAAAGACAATACAGTTCGAAGAGGGAAAAGAAAGAAAGAAAATGTGAAGAGGAGTTTCATATTCTAATTTAACAATTCAAATAAAGCTGCAGACGTATTACTAAGTAGAAAATATAGTAGTTAATGTTGCAAATTAAATCTAAAAGAAAATATGTTCATTTTATTAGCATTATCTGGAAATTTCATTATGACAATTTATAGTGTCACTATTTGGTGTTTTTGTAGAAAAAGATGGTAATTAGGAAGTCTTATTGATCGATTAGTAGTGCAATCATTATGATGCATGGAAATATTGCAATTAAATAATTTATGTTTTCTTATTGGACTCTAGTCTTCATAAGGTTTTCTTATTCAGGCTAGAGTTTCTTTTTTTTCAATAAGATGTTACTTGTTTTTTCATTTTATCAACAGGAATTCTTCTAGGACTTGTTTCTTTGTTCCTATTATGGATTGGATTTCTCGTAAAACTAGTATAAATGGGTTTTTGCTGGAGAGGCGCAGCAGCTGTTGTACCACGATATTATTCAAGAAGGCTTTTGTTGTAAAACCTAATTGTTCCAGCCTCAATCTTCCCCTTCGTAGCCCTACATCAATGAAAAATAGCTGCCCTAAGTTAACATTAGAAATGATTTGATGCTTGATGCTTTTTAGAGTGAAGTGTAGAATTATCTGATTAAACTGTTATTTGTTTTATTTCACATACTAACCGTAGTAAGGATAACATTTCAAAAGATGCAACAATGAATTGATGCATGCTTCAAAACCATGAACTTGAATTGTTTAGTAAAAGTCAGGTTTCAGAATTTTCACAAATAAATAGTATTAGAAAAGTACTTTGCTTTCATAGCAAATATGCCTACTTTATAAGCAACTATTGGCAAGCACAATTGGCATAGAGTGAAATTGTTTGGTGAAGCTGCAAAATTTTTCTGGGCTATCTCTAATGGGGAGAAAGCGCTTGCAGTTGTGGGTGTTAAAGGGTCTAATAACTGTTTGCTAGTCTGCAATTTCTTTGCTTTGAATCAAGATATATTATGCGATTGAAATGGCTTATTTTCTTGAGGCCTTTCTGAATGAGAGTAGTGTTGGCTATTATTATTGTGCAATAACAGGTTCTTCCCTATCATAAGATCTACATGGTAAATGAGCAACATTACTTGTTGTAGAGCTTTTCTTGTAACTTAAGGTCTCATATGTTATGCTGATTTAAAACAAAACTTGCAGACCAGGACAAGAAACTTTCATCTGGATGTTATTACCTCAAGTCTGTAACTATTTACCCAATAAAGTCATGTGGAGGTTTCTGTGTGGGAAGTTGGCCTTTGAGCAGTACTGGTAACATGTTTCATATCATAAGTTTCTTTTTGCCTAATGTTTTTGTAGATTTCTTTTTAATTGATCATCAATAAACCACACATTTCAGCAGGATTTTTATTGGAATGTTATAGCTCTTATAATGCTTATTTGATGTTATATTTAGCATCAGATATTAAATACTGGAACTGTCAATTTGAGCTGTAAGGTGGAGTCTTAACTAATGGATACTTGTATCATTGGTTAAAATGTTACTTTGTTTCTGGATAGGCTTGCTACATGATCGGGAATGGCTTCTTCAAAATTTATCTGGTGATATTCTTACACAGAAAAAGGTAGTTTGAGCTTGTTGCACTAGCTGTGTCCTCATGCAAGATTATATATATTGTCAAGTTTAGCAGTACCTTGTATCAGTTCATCCCAATCTTAGTACCTTGTATCAATTCATCCCAATCTTATATACGTTCAGATACATACCTGATTTGACGTAAGAACTGTTACCCATTCTGATACCTGAGCAAGCGTTTAGGTATTAAGTATTCATGTAAAAAGTACTAATGTTCAAAAAATCTTAACAAATAGGAGCAGGCTTCATATTTCATTTCCTGCTTTGTTTATATTTCCTTTTCAACTTGTTTTGAACTTTTCCCTGTATAAACTACATAATATGCATCCCAACAGTCCATCTCACACTAGAGTACAAATGTTAAATAAAAATTATTGAAATGGAACTCTACTCTAAGTTTTGATTAACTTTGGACTAAGTCCTAAAGAAATCACATTGACAGTAGCTATGATATAATTTTGACAGTTTTCCTGCTTTTCTTCATTTGGTTCTATTTTAAAGTAAATATGCTTCTTATTTGTTTCATTGGAGGCAATACTATGTTGCTTACTAATTATAGTACAATTTTTTGTAAATTACATTATAGAAAGAAAGGTATGAACCACATCAGCCACATACTATGTGAGCTCAGAAGAATTTTTTCATATTTGAATATTAAAGTTGCTATGTTTGTACATCCACTCTTGAGACTCCATCTTTAATTGGAATTTGACTGTCAATTGTAGACCTTGATGAATTGGATTAAAAAGAATAAACTGAACAGGAGATATGTATAAATCCCCATTGCAATTAGAAGTTCCAAGGTTAAAAGAGGGATGGACGTGAAAGAGACAAACATCATTCCTAACTAAATAGAATATTGAATGACCTGAAATATCATGCTTCATTCCAACTAACAAACGTTACTTGAACAGTTGATGCAATTACATTGTTTACACTTTTGCTTATTGTTTTATGGTTAATTCTAGAAATTTCTTATAGTCTTGATTGTTATTATCCCATGGAAATTCAAGTGTTGTTACATCTGAATTTCTTTTCCAGGTTCCCGAAATGTGCTTAATCAGTACTTTTATTGACCTTGATCAAGGGATGATGTTTGTGGAGTCTCCTCGATGTAGTGGAAAATTGCAGATTAACCTACAAGCAGGCTCATGCCTTGGCATGAGGGAAGAAATTATAATGCATGGCCAGAGGTGTGTACTAGATGCATATCAGTTATTTGATTTTTTAATTCTAGAATCTACTTTATGTGACCTTCTTATGTGTTTTACAGCTGGACATGGCTATTACAAACAAGTTTAAGACTCTAGAAGTAAATTATAGTTGAACTTATAAAACCATTTGAAGTTGGTTCTTATTCTCTAACTGCGCTGCAGCTAGAAAATTGTATGCAGCAAAGTTTCATCTTATACAACCTTTCAATCATGTTCTTCAAGTGTAGCTTGCATTCTTATCTTGAGGATTCCGACATTATGGACCTGATGGTTCTTTTATTGAATAACAGATATAAAGTATGTACTTACGAAGCTGATGTCAACTTATGGTTTAGTAATGCTGTTGGCTGTGCTTGCACTTTGATACGTTCTAATTCCCATACATCTTGCTCGAGCAAGGATAGTATTACGGGATTGTGCAGAGATGTGGAGAGCAGATTGAATTTTTCCAATGAAGCTCAATTCTTGTTAATATCTGATAACAGTGTATCAGACCTCAACAGGAGACTAAAATCAAGTATGTTCTGCTGCACTAGCATATGTTGACTTAGCAAGCTCATAATTCTTACTCTGGCCATGAGCCATGTCCATTTCCATGGTTAACTGAACTTTAACTTATAGTAATATTTGTTCAGAAAATAAGTGAACTTATTGCTCCTGTTGGTAGTAAAGGATTGATCTTGTGCAAATGCATAGAATTGCATTATTTGCAAATAGCATATTCCAGCATATAGATGTGCTAGATATCATGAGTTTTTTTGCTAAGTAATGTAACCTTGTATTGTGTAGCATAGAATCTTCTTAATATGAACTTCAATCTATGCGTTATATGTTATTTTGGATAGAGATTAATATTCTGAACCATCTGAAAAACCATGCTCTTGCACCTTTTTTTTTATGATAGTCTGTTAGGATCAATAACAATAAACCTAGGATATGGAGAATATACTTGAGGAGAAAGAGAGAGGGGGTTGTGGGCAATGATGCACAAGTTAGTTAGTAGTGTAAAGGTGCAGAATGGGTACAAGGTGGGGAAAATAACTAAATGTACGGGTTGGGTAGCTAAGTAGGGGGGCGGAGAGAGAAAATCATTATTCAGAAAGTTAGAAGAAAGAATATTGTAGACAGAGAGAAACCATTC
>JANIHY010044025.1:0-18367 GCA_027479065.1 Erythroxylum brevipes
TTAATATTATTATTTAAATTATTATTATTATTGATTTAGGTAGATTTTACTGTATATTAGGTTTTATTAACAAATGTAATATTATTATTTAAAATGTTTATTATTATTCATAAGATTATGAAATTCCTTATTATTATAAAGTGTATTTATTTGTTATTATTATTATTATTCAATCGAAGGATGATTGATTAATTATTAGAAATTCTGAAGATAAGTTGATTGCCAAAGTTAGAATATCAAAGAACATAATGTTTTTCTCTTAAACTTCAAACTGATAATGCAAAGTGTTTGAAGCTTATGTGTCAGATTCTTTTTGACTTTGGCATCAACAAATGGGACATTTAAACTTTGATAATTTAAAGTAATTGGTGAAAGAAAAGATGGTGCATGGCTTGCCTCTTATTGATCATCCAAATTAGATTTGTGAAGGTTGTACTTATGGGACGGGTTTCAAAAATAACTTTCTAAAGAAGTCATTTTCAAGATCATCAAAGCCGCTCCAACTTGTACATGTTGATATATATGGGCCAATTAATCGTCTCTCTCTTAGTAAGAATAAGTATTTCTTGATGTTTATTGATGATTTTAGTCAAAAAAAACTTGGATTTATTTTTTAAAGGAGAAATTTGAATCTTTTGAGACCTTTAAAAAATTCAAAATGCTTGTGGAAAATGAAATTTGATGATTTATGGAAATCTTATGGAATTAGAAGATTCTTGACAGTCTCAAGGTCACTGTAGCAAAATGGTATTATGAAGAGGAATAATAGAACTATTCTTGACATGACTAGAAGCATGTTAAAGAGTAAACACATGCCTAAAGAAATCTAGGTGGAAGCTGTATTTTCAATTGTATATTTAAGCAACAGATATCTTATAAAAAACTTGCAAAAAATTACTCCTTAAGAGGCATAGAGCGGTAAAAAACCAACTTTTCTTATTTAAGAATTTTTGGTTATGTTGCGTATACTCATGTTGATGATGGAACAAGAGTAAAGCTAGTGATAAAATTGAGAAGCTTGTGTTTATTGGCTATAATGCAGAGTCTAAGGGTTATAGACTTTATAATCCTAAAAGCAAGAAGATTGTTGTGAGCCGAGATGTCAAGTTTGAAAACAAATGATATTTGATGAAGAAATTTTTCTTATTTCATCATAACTGTAGTATGTACATGGCTGGAGCATTTATACTAAAATTGAAAGCAAAATCATCAGCTGTTGTTCTGTCATGTGCAGATGGTGGTTATTCTGTTGTGTAGGTGACACTGCAGGGCAGTTGTAGGTGGCAATGCAGGTCTGTACAGTGTTGGTGAAAAGTGGAGTGAGCAGGTATGCTGGAGTAGAAAAAGGGGCAAGGCACGTGATAGTGTTGGGTATTTGGGTTGGCGGGTACGGGTCGATCATGGGTGATCCATGACCAATGGGCTAGCGAATTTTTAGGGTTAACATAATATTTGCTTGTGTTCTGGAGTCTCAAAAGTTAGAATTTGTAGTTCCTTTAACATGCCCCCTTCAAGTCGGAGACCTGGAGATACGAAGGGATCCGAACTTGGAGATGAGAGTTGTGAACGCTCGTGTGGTAAGGGGTTTTGTCAGGAGATCTACGAGCTGATCTGCGTTTCGCGTGTGCGTGATATCTAAGAAACCCGAGGTGACTGCACCACGTACGAGGTGGAGATCGATCTCCAGGTGCTTTGTTCACTCGTGGAAGATGGGGTTTTTGAAGATGTGGATCGCTGCTTGACTGTCACAAAATAAAGGTATACTGATTTAGATCTCTACCCAAAAACACTTTAGTATTTGGATAACCCACCTGAGTTCACATGTGGTTGAAGTGAGGCTGCGGTATTCTGCTTCTGTGGACGATTGACTTACGGTGTTTTGTTTTTTTGTTTTCCAGGAGATGGGCGAGTTTTCGAGGAAGACACAGAACCCGGTGAGGGAGCATCGACTGAAGGTGCAACTTGCCCAATCCGAGTCCGAGTATGTGGTAAGTTGTAGATTTGATGTTGTTGCATAGAACAACCCCTGATTTTGGGTTCCTTTAAGGTACTTCAGAACATGTTTTATTGCCTTCCAATGGCTTTCCCGTGGTGTTTGCATAAACTGAATTAGTTTTTGTGTGGCGTAGGTGAGGTCGGGAAGCGTGAAGCTCAAGTATTAGAGCCTCCCCACGATTCTTCTGTATAGCTCTGCGTGTTTGAACAGTTCACCGTCTTCCATGGTGAGTTTATTGTCTGGCGCTATGGGTAGCATAGGGCTTACAGTTGAGCAGGTCAGTTTCTTGCAGTACATCTTTTATATATTTACTTTGACTGAGAAAAGTTCCTTCTGTTGATCTTGCAATTTCGACCCCTAGGAAGAACTTGGCATATCTTAGGTCCTTTATGGTGAATTGACTGTGTAGTGCTTGTTTAATGTGTATCAAGTGTTCCTCGTCTGCTCCGGTGATGAGGATATCATCCACATAGATTAGAATGGCTGTAAAGCTGTTGTCTTGACCCTTGGTGTACAGACAGTAGTCTGACTCTGATTTGTTGAAGCCTAACCCCTTTAATTTTGTGGTGAGTTCTTTATGCCATTGTCTGCCCGCCTGTTTAAGTCCATAGATAGACTTTAATAACCTGCAGACTTCTCCTTCCTTGGCCCTATCGTAGCCTTGTGGGGGTAACATATAGAGTTCCTCCTCTAGGTGCCCGTGTAGATATGCATTATTGATGTCACATTGTAGGATAGGCCATTGTTTGGCGGTAGCTATGGCTAGGAAGATTCTGATGGTAACAATCCTGGCTACGGGGGAGTATACCTCTGAGTAGTCTATCCCTTCTCTTTCGTTGAAACCCTTAGCTACTAGTCGTGACTTTAGCTTGTCAATAGAGCCATCTGGGTTATACTTCACTCTGTATACCCATTTGGATGCTATGACCCCTTTTCCCTTGGGTAGCTTTGTCAAAACTCATGTTTGGTTGTCCTCTAAAGCTTGTAATTGCATGTTCACAGAGTCCACTCATTTTGCTGACCTGCACGCAGTCTCATATGATAAAGGTTCAAATGTAGCACTTACATTGCCTATGAATGCCTTCTAGCTTGGACTGAATGTAATGTGGTTTTTAACTTCTTTGTCTCCTTGTGTTCCTACAGGACCATTAACCTTTACAGTATTGTTGAAGCAATCAAGGACAGGAGTGGAGTGATGAGCCAAGGCTTGGTGCACGTAGGCATATGCTCTTTGTGTCATGCATACCAATCACCTTTTCCCATACGAAGTACAAAGGAGTACATGCAAACCTGAATGTTATAAATTGGTGAATAAGCATTAAGATCACTGCAGCATCACAGAAGCTGAACTTAGGGAGGAGATTGAAGGCGTTGGAATGGTTTAGCAGTTGATCACCAAAAGCCCAGTAGACGGCGGGCAGAAGGAATCGTTAGTGTGAAAACGTAGAGTGTAGCTAACGAGTATATGTACTTGAACTTTTGTGGTTGAACTTTTGTGGCTTCCACATAGCGTGCATTATTTCCACTGTGACTGCGTGCCCACCAAAGGTGTAAAGTATGTTTGTGGCTCCGGTGAAGTATAGTACTTACTGTTTTTTGACTTTCCACGGTTTGCATCATGGCAAAGGCCCTATTTACCATAGGCAGTGGCTCCATCAACATAACTCGATTCACAACATGTTCATAGTCTTCATTTAGGCCCATAAAAAATTGCACCAATCTATGTGTGTTTTCCTTGGTATTTATAGCTTTAGCAGCCTCACAAATGCATGCGGGTATTGAGCTCAAACTAGCTAGGTCATCCCACAGTTTGTTCAGTTTGGTATAATATGCAGAAATAGTGAGATTACCTTGTTTGAGGTTACTGATTTTCCTTTCTATTTGGTACAGGAGTGGTCCGTTAGCCTCACCAAAATTTTCCCTCAGCTCTTCCCAAAGTTCCCTTGCTGTAGAGAATGACAGGAATGCATCGCCTAGATCCTTGGTCATAGAGTTGAGTATCCAAGACTTGACCATGGAATCTGCCCTTCTCCATCTGGTAAGCAAGTTTCTGTCCTCCATTGGCTGTGTGCAAGTTCCATCAATGAAGGATAATTTGTCCTTTGCAAACAGAGCAATCATCATCGATTTGTTCCAAGTTAAGTAATTGTTGCCATTGAAGAGAGTTGTGACTAGAATGGCTCCAGGGTTTTCAATATTGGTTATGGAGTATTTTTCTAAATCAGGGTTTTCACTACTTTCTTCCATGCTTGACATGTTGGTGAGTAAGTATGTTGGGTAAAATGGATCAGCCCTTTGACTCTGATACCATGAAAACAAATGATATTTGATGAAGAAATTTTCTTATTTCATCATAACCGTAGTATGTACATGGCTGGAGCATTTATACTAAAACTGAAAGCAAAATCATTGGTTGTTATTCTGTCATGTGCAGATGGTGGTTATTCTATTGTGTAGGTGGCACTGCAGGGCAGCTGTAGGTGGCAACGCAGGTCTGTACAATGTTGATGAAGAGTGGAGTGAGCAGGTATGCTGGAGCAAAAAAAGGGGCAAGGCACGTGATAGTGTTGGGTATTTGGGTTGGCGGGTATGGGTCAGTCATGGGTGATTCATGACCCGTGAGCTAGCGAATTTTTAGGGTTATCATAACATTTGCTTGTACTGTGGAGTCTCAAAAGTTAGAATTTGTAGTTCCTTTAACAAAGTTTGATGAAGACGATTGCTAGAACTGGGAAAATCAAGAGGAAGATTACAACTTTCTTCCTATGTTTGAAATTGATTTTATTCGAAATGAAAATGAACAGCCTATGTCTCTAAAATGTCTTCTCCAGCAGTAACTAATGTTGATTTGAGTCCTTCAAGCTCCTCCGAAAGGCCTTAAAAGATGAGAAGTCTTCAAGACATTTATTCAAAAACTAACGAAATCTACGATTCTGCTCTCTTTTGTTTGATTGCAGGTGCAGATCCATTAAACTTTGAAAATGCAATAGAAGATCAAAAATGGAGAAAGTCCATGGATGAAAAAATAAATTCCGTTCACAAAAATGATACATGGAGATTGGAAATCCTTCCAAAAGACGAGTATTTTATTGGTGTCAAATGGATTTATAAAATTAAGAAAAATGAAAGAGGAGAAGTGGAGAAGTTCAAATCTAGATTGGTTACCAAGGGCTATAGCCAACAACGAGGAATTGATTATGATGAAGTTGTTGCTTTTGTTGCTTGTTTAGAAACAATTAGATTAATCATGGCATTGGCTGCTCAAAACAAATGGAGAATTTATCAAATAGATGTTAAATCTGCATTTTTGAATGGACACTTGGAGGAGGATGTTTATAGTGAACAATGTCTTGGATATGTTATCAAAGGTCATGAAGATAAAGTGTTGAAGTTGAAGAAGGCATTATATGATTTAAAGTGAGTACCAAGAGCTTAGTATAGCCGCATTGATAATCACTTTGTTTAAAAGGAGTTCATAAAATGTTCACATGAATATGGTCTTTATGTGAAGAAAAAAGAGAATGGTGATATGCTAATTGTTTATTTGTATGTTGATGACATGATCTTTATAAGAAACAATTCAGCCTTATTTGATGAATTTAAAAAGGAGATGACCACAGAATTTGAGATGATTGATATAGGCCTGTTATCTTGAAATTGAAGTGAAGCAATCTAATGAAGGCTTTTTTATCTCACAAAAGAATTATGCAATGAAGATTTTAAAAGAATTCAACATGAAAAATTGTCAAGCGATTTCTACACTAGTTGAATGTGGAGTAAAGCTATTAAGATTTGATGATGGTGATAAGATGGATTCAACTATGTACAGAAAGCTTGTTGGAAATTTGAGGTACTTGATAGACCTAATATTCTTTATGGAGTTGGAATCATTAGTCGATATATAGAATCTCCAACTGTTAGTCATTTTAAGGTTGGTAAACAGATTTTGAGATATATTAAAGGAACTCTTGATTATGGCTTGTTTTATTTATCTTCCAAGAATTACAATCTGGTTGGGTACAACGATAGCGATCGGAGAGGTGATGTTGATGATAACAACTACTATTGAGTTTCTGTTTAGACCTGGAGATTCCGTATGCACTTGGAGTTTAAAAAAAAAGCAACCCATCGTATCTCTTTCAACAAATGAAGCAAAGTATGTGGCTGTTGCTGCTGCTACTTGTATTTGTCATGTTATATAGTTGAGAAAAATTTTAAAAACGATATATATGTCACAAGAAGAAGCTACTGAGATTTTTGTTGACAATAAATCTGCAATTACATTGGAAAAAAAATCCTATTTTCTATGACAGGAGCAAGCACATAGATGCAAGATTTTATTTTATACGAGTATATTCTCTCGCTATGTCTATAACGTAGATCTCCTAAGTAAGTGGACAAATTCATATTTCAAGTAATTGATATATCATTAACAAGTTAGACAACTGTTATAATCACGAACGAAACATACTCATTTGCAGGCTGGTGGATAAAACTTTTCAATTGTTGAAATGCAGTTCCAGTGATTATGTTACTCAGAATTACATTTATAAACTGAAAAATGTAATATCATGGTTGATACTGTCCTATAAGACAAAATAGGCATTTTGACATACAATTCAGTGGAGTTTCGTGTGTATATATATATGTGTGAGAGGGAGAGAAGATAAAAGAAGAGAGGAGAGAGAGAGACATTTATAAATAAATTAAATAAAAATAGTAGGTTCTAGTTCTACATTTATAAATAAATTAAAATTTTAATAAATTTTAAAAATTAGTCCCATCTTATTATGTCAGCACTGCTTATGGTGGGGGTTATACTTTAACGTTTTCTAAATGTTAGATTTATAATTATCAACTATAAAATGTTAGGGTTAAACATGTCAATTGGTGTAAAACTTATGATTAAAAGTGACCTTTTTGTGTATTACTTTTATATATTAAGACATTAACAATATGATATATTTTATGATATGATAAAATATACTGTAAATATTTTAACTTTAAAAATAGACAAAAAAAACCTTTAATTTTTAATGATATTTATTTCGTAGAAATATTTTTCTCTATTAAATCATATTGTTTAAACAACGTAAATTATTTATCATAAATTATTCTCAATGAATACAATTTTTGGGCCATACGAACTCTGGAAAACGGATCTACTAAACATCACTGTTTTCCGTATCCCCTTCGTGTGTTTTCACCTTATCCATTAATGACTTATAACACCGAAAGTTGATGCAGGCCTATGCATGCATCCTTGCTTTGAAATCAAATAAGCCAAAATGTAAACACCATAAAGAATGTGAAGTAGGATTATGGACCATGAAGGTGATGTTATTGGTTATAAGATTGAAGTGTTTGCAAGGTTCCCAAACTTGCGTGAAACAGAGACACCGCAGTTGGACGCAATTGAAGAACGACAAAGAAATCAAGTGCCTAAAATTATGGGGAATGAGATAAAGGAGGGACACAAAAACTCCATTAAGTCAAAGATATCAGACAAAAAAGGCTGAACGGTGGAAGAAGATAGGTCCTTCAGCCTTGGGCAGCGCACCCATGTACATTTCATGTTCTCCCAACCCAACCCCAGTTGTTTTCCACTACTTTCGTCGATTTTTGAATTATGACCCATCATCACTGACTACTTGACTAGTTTAATACTATACGCGCCCAAACTGTAGACTTTGTCTTGCTTAAGCCTCTTGCTGAATTTCTTTGTTCCATTCCATGTTAAAAGGAAACCTTCCTAAATCCTAATCCTTTCCCAGGAGTTTGTTGTTGTATTCCAACGACGAGAGTCCCTGACACAAAGCAACGTGGTCATTGTCCGAAAGGGTATTCTCGTCATGAAGCATAGTTGAACTTGGAACTATTATCAGTCTGATGTTCAGTTCGACTTAGTAACACCACCGGATGCTTTCTCCCTCTTTTTCTTCCTTTCTACAGCACAAAGGAACCTCCAAATGTATCTTTTGAAGGATACCTCACCGTCTCTCCATTGTCTTTGTGTAACGATGTTATGCTATAAGCGCCTGACACTTTCTCTTTTCCTCTCAATTCTGTTCTTTTCATCGTCAACATTCATTCGCTTCTCACATGCTGCTTCCTTCCCTGCTCTACCCGCTGCAGGTACACTTCACTCAATCACCGTGCCGGGCAACTCTTGGCAGGCAACCTTAACAAGTTTATTATGTTAGAGAGAAAAATGTTTTCTTTTGTTGTTTTCTGTCATGTTTCCAGCATCAGGGCACGAATATTAAAGCTTTTTAGTTCCTTGTTACATGTTTGGTGGTCTGTAAAGACTTGGAGTTAGCATATAATTGCTTTGTTTCCGACTTTATTTTTCTTTTTCAGGGAAGGTGAAGGAGGAAAAGTATGAAGTGAAGTTCTCATGGGGCTCTGTTGTGGAGGGACCACTTGGTGAACCCTTGGAGTCTGAGAACCCAACACTTCTGTTAGCTGCAAATAGGACTTGCAGAAAAGACCCTCTTGATGAGTTCAAAAGATATACTGGAGGCTGGAATATCAGTGAGCGTCACTACTGGGCTGTAAGTTCATGAATCAATGTGATTAGACATGCTGACAATGATATATGGCAGGCCTTAATGTCGTCGGGCTTAAGAAATTCTGTTTGGGATCGTTAGGCTAACTGAAACTTTTGTTTGAATGCAGTCTGCGGGTTTTACTGCACTTCCATTGTTTGCCATTGCTGCCATCTGGTTCCTGAGCTTTGGGCTATGCTTATTGTTCATTTGCCTCTGTCAATTTTGCTGTAAAAGGCAGCCTTATGGCTATTCTCGAACGGCTTATGCGCTGTCTCTTATTTTTCTTGTTCTCTTCAGTGTTGCCGCTGTGTAGACTGCTCTCTCTCTCTTTCTCTCAACACGCACATACATTCACGCGAACTTTGTTGTGTCAATACTAATAGTCCGTTATTTTTTTCACAGCATTGGATGCGTTGTTCTATATACTAGTCAAGGAAGATTCCACAGAAGTACAACACAAACGTTAGACTATGTAGTTAATCAGGCAGATAGCACAGGAGAGAAGTTGAGGACTGTGTCGGATTATCTCGCCTCTGCCAAGCTAGTTGATGTTGATAAAGTTTTTCTACCTTCTAACGTCCAAACTGATATCGATCAATTGGAATCAAGACTAAATTCTTCAATTAGCATCATTGCTGACCAAACACTTGACAATGCAGATGATATACGAGATCTTTTGGATTCTGTGTGAGTCCAAGTTATGTGTTTGACCTCTTTCTTGATTACCATTGATCATGAAATGAATATGGTGCTATACGTGCAGGAGACTGGCACTTATAATTGTTGCTGCTATTATGCTTCTCCTCATATTTCTTGGATTTTGTAAGCATCACTCCCCCACTTTGTCATTTCCTTTGCTCTTGTTATTCAATATGCTATGTGCAAAGTATTGAAAAAATATGTGAATGCATAGGACTTGTTTATCCATATAAACACATTTTTTGGTGATACAGTGTTTTCAATTTTCGGCATGCAACTCCTGGTATACATGTAAGTCAGAGAAAAATATTGTGGACTTCTAGCTTTTTTTCACTTTCCTGAGTTTATTGGTTAAATTTTCTTGTGCCATACCCGGTACTTTTTGCAGCCTAGTTGTAGTTGGGTGGCTACTGGTCACGGGAACATTCATTTTGTGTGGAACATTTCTTCTTTTGCACAAGTAAGATTATAACTGGTTTATCATGCCTTATTTTTCTGTTTGATATCATGACATAAGGCTCTGCACTAATAACACTTCTTAACCAAACTGATTGTATCTCCCATATATATTGGCCACTCATGATGTTATGTATTTTTGAAGAATTTGTCGTATCAATGGTTTTTAATCTACATAAGCCTCCTTCTTGGTCATTCTATATTGTTTGTTCTTTCATATAATTACCTTAAACATTCTCTCTGAAAGTGACTTGAAACAAGAAAGATGAAAATCTTGCCTCTAAATTTAACAAGTTTGTTAATTTTCTGAGAAGGCTTTAATGTACAACGATCTTGACACTGATCAGTTCTGGTGGAAGCATCCTTAAAGATTGACCATATGCTAACTCTTCATCCTCACTATCTAATCCATAAAGGTCTGTTACTTCTATAGACTAACAACAGGCTTACTGCATTCAATGACATTCATCATCTACTATTAACACCACACTTATGCCATCAGTTGCATTGTGTAGGGATTAATATTAAGAAATTCTGTTGAGTGTATTTAGGTTGAAAAGAGAAAACCCTATCCACACATTAGATGTTTTTGAGCTTCATAATCCTGGAAACACAATAATCTTTCTGAAATAGTAGAAAGAAATTAGAATTTTCCAGTGCTATGCCCTTTCTGTCACAAATGTTTAAATAGCTATTACAAACCTTGGAAGCTGCTTCCAAGCCTATGCTTACAACTCTCTCTGAGGAGGTTGGATTTTGTCATTGTTATGTAGCTGATTTTTTAACGTGTTTTCTTTTGCAATTGCTAGTGTAACTGCAGATACATGTGTTGCAATGGATCAATGGGTGCAAAATCCTAGTGCCCATACAGCTTTGGATGATATATTGCCTTGTATGGACAAAGCAACTGCCCAAGAAACCTTGTCACGAAGCAAGGAAGTTACTTCTCAACTTGTTGAGGTGATTAACCAGGTTATCACCAATGTCTCAAATATTAACTTCTCTCCCAACTTTGCCCCAATGTACTTCAATCAATCTGGTCCATTGGTGCCAATACTCTGTAATCCTTACTTTTCTGATTTCACGGATCGAGCTTGCACTCCTGGTGAAGTGGACTTGTATAATGCTACTCAGGTAATTCTCCTCTAGCAAGAAAGGAATGCAGGATTGAATAACCTCTAATTTTGCAACAGAAACCAAGCTAAAATAATTCATTATCCCTTCCCTTTCTGGCTAAAGTTACCTGTTCAGCATGTCTTGTTAGCAATATATGTTATCTAGATACAGGAAAATAGGTTCTCTTATTAAATATAAAATGCTTCATTTAAGCTGTATAAAAAACCTGCAATATATAGGCTTACAGGGATGCCTCTTGTGGCAAACATTTGTAAAGCTTTAGGTGTCCCGGACTGTACCTTGCTGCTAATCCCGAAAGAGAAGAATCAGAAGAGCTGTTTTGTAGTTAATGGTTCAACTTGTGCAGGTGTGGACCAACTTTGTCTGTCAGGTTTCAGTCACTGGAATATGCATAACCAAGGGACGTTTGACCCCAACCTTCTACAACCAAATGGCAGCTGCAGTTAATGTTAGTTTTGCATTGCACAGTTATGGTCCTTTCCTGATTGACCTAGGGGATTGCACTTTTGCAAGGGAAACTTTCGCTGACATATGTAAGGATCATTGTCCCAGTCTTCAAAATTCCAGTAAGAGGATCTACATTGGGCTGTTGATGGTCTCTACAGCAGTAATGCTTTCTCTCATCTTCTGGGTTATATACGGGAGAGAAAGACGGCACCGGGTCTACACCAAGCAAATCTTAACTGGATCAAGTAAGAGTTTAGAAAGCGACAAGAGAGAAACCAACATGTGAATCTGTTTGCAGTGGTTGGAGAGTTGCTTCATGTGGTACTATTTTCATAGCTTTCTTAGGGTACTATGAGCAGTAAAAGGGAAGGATGGATTGGTCTTTGTAATTAGCCAAATGAAAAAACTAAAGGCAGCATTAGATGATGCCATATCGACTTGAGCTTTCGACCTCTTATAAGCTTTTGATTCTCCGACGCGTTGAACAGCGTGCAGTTAGAGTTGTCAACATCTTTCTCCTTAGTTTACCCATGGCTGCATATAAGCAATGCATATCCATTATAGTAAAACTTTTATATATAGACAGATAGATATATAGATATAAATGCTTGTTTTAATATTACATGTTAGGTAAAGCGATTTATTTGATTTGATATATCACAGTAGTTAAAATCCATTCTAATACAAGCCATTCTAGTCTGTACATTTAATTCGTTGGGTAAATATATATGATGGATATTGCTGTTAAATATGTTGTTAAATAGATGTTAAGTTTAATTTAATAAAGTGTAATTGTCATCTACTTTAGTAAAGTATTTTGGACATTATTTGTATAATTGTAACTTATTTATAATTACATATATTCTTATTTGATATTGAATATTGAAAAACAAGAATTGCTGAAATTTTAAAATTATAAATTAAAGAATTTTAAATTTGAAAAAGAATAGTTATGCTCAAATCAAATTGAGATTGATACTAAATGCCTATAAAAAGTTAGCCTAATGAATAAGTAAAGCTTATTAGGGATAATCAAACTTAAGTCAGAGCCAAATTCTATTAAATTTAATATTATAGCTTTAAGCTTAGATACTGAATTCAAGTTCATAGATCATTGATAAAAGAGAGACGAATGGAGAGGAATAACCAATCAGTAAAAGAATATGAAACCATTTTGTTTCAATAGATGGGGCAGTAAAATAGGTGAAATGGTTGGATTTTGCGAGTTGTTCCGGTCACTATTAGATGTGATTCCAATGTGATTCCAAGAGCCGAACGAGAATGAATACCATACAAAATAGTCAAGACCAAGACTCCTTAATGAAATGTTTAACTAATCCATTCCTAATCAAGCAAATTGGTTCATTTGAAATTACTTGAAAAAAGAAATTCTCTGGTAAGTAAATTATATATAATATTGCTTTACTCTAGGAGGTGTTACATGTTATAAATGTTTTGTTTAAAAAATCTAAACTCACAATAAAGTTGCACCAAAATATTTGCACAATAATTTAGTTTGCACTAATCGATTCAGTTTTATAGAATCTCGTGTTTAGAAGTGATAGGCATAAAAACTTAAGGAAATAATTCTATTGATCTTATCAAATAAAATAATCAATAAAAGAGAAAGAATGAATCAAAGATATAATCAAATTTTTTATTTTTATTATCTCCCACAATATTCACAAAAAGGAAAAATCTCTAAGTGTTGACAGTCTTGATCACATAAATTTATAAACAGTTAGACACATGGTGGCCAAGATTACAAGAAAGTAGTGAAGGTGCAAATATACTCAAAATATAGGATTGCACATTACCTCACTTTTTCATGTTCTTTGTTATGTTCTATTTTCTCCCTTGTTTCAAGCCACTATCTTACTACTTTATCTATGATCTCCATTTAAACATGATGGTTACTCAAGTCCCGAGCAATTATGTGTATGATATTGATATACACCTATGGTCTAGTTTGTTAGTAATGGTCGTTCCTTTAGCGGCTTTTACTATTTACTTTATTCAAACATGCTTGTGGTCAAAACATCTAACCATAACCAATTTGATCAACAAACCAATATTTCATCATGGCTAGCTAAAGCTCAAAATTAATTGACGTCAATCGGTATAATTACCTTGGTTCAATCATACTTCCTTATGTCATAGTCATGCTAGTCTATGGACAAGACTCATCAATGATTAGCAAAAATTACATGCATATATCAAATGGATAACAAAAACTACCATATGAATTCGACGACTTAGCCAAATATTTCGAATGACCTATCACCTATGATATTTTGACACCACCAAACGATGAACTTGTTCACTATTAAAGTTCTTCCATATCTAAGAGGTAAGTTTAAGCAGTCCATTTGTTTCAATATTAAACTTTAAAGGTCCTAATCTCCAACTAACATACTTTTTCATATGCTTTGAAGCCTTTTAAAGATTATTATTCACGTTATCAAACGACTTTGGTTTGTCCTTTGTAAATTAGAAAAGATCTGGGCATTTGACACATGAACTTTATTGAATGATCTGAAGGGGAGTGAGAGGTTATTGTCTCAACATAATTTCCAAAGGGACTTTTCTTTATTGTCAAAATTTTGTGCAATTTATAACAAAAATGATCACTATCAAGTAAATTAAATCATTTTTCTAACTTGTACTTACATAATTCTATAAGTACTATATCAGTCCATTGATTCTCTTTATTTTTTCCCTTTATAGGTGATTAGAGATTACATCCCATCATATTGAAAATAGATGTCCAAAATTAGCTAATAAATTTGGCCTCTAGATGGCTTACAATGTTTACATAAACTCCAAACTACACCATACATCTATAAAACAATTCTCCATCAAATATTAGCATTACCATTTAAATGCATTGTAATGACGATAACTTTCTCCATCTTAGACATTTTTTCAATATCAAAGTACTACTCTATATCATATAAGAAGTTCTTTAACTCCTCAACATTATGAATGTTCTTGAAAAAATTTATTTATAACATATTGAACAAAGTGCTTTAAACTCACCCAATGTTTTGATTTATAATGAATTTGTTATAAATCAAAACATTAAATATATGATTTTTCGACATATTTAACCCTAAATTTAAGTTGGAAATAGTTGAATGAGTTGTATATTTGATTTACAGCAGACCGACAATGGTCATTTCTAACTGAGGGAGCGGACTTGATTTGCTTATGTCTATATATTGTTTGTTGTATGAAGTGATTACCAATTGGTTGTTTTTTTAGGTCTCCATCAACCTAAAAACAAATTTTGCAAACTTTTAAAATGTATGAAACTATAGTTTTAGGCTTCAATTTGACATAACCTAAAATGTAAATAGTGAGAAGATTATTATCTTAATTTTCCCTACTAAACCATAACATATATAGAAACGAATTTTACCCACCTAGCATTCAAAAAATGAAACCAAGGCTTAAAGATTTGAAAATAAAATGACAATTTGACCGATCAAAATTATGATAGGTGGATAATAATTTAGTTAAAATCAATATTGAAAGTTAAATCCTTACTTCTATTTTAAGAATTAAAATTCTGAAAAGTAAAATCTAAATTGTAATTTAAGTAAGATACAAGTATTAAAATTGAAATAAAAGCTATTTACACTTGATCTTTTATCTAATATAAGAATCTGTTTTTTTAATTAATAATTCTTCTTATCGAATTTAGACTCCTCAACTGTTGAATTTAGGTGAAGTAAGTAATTTCAACATAAATATATTGTCGCGATAAAAGTTTTAGGTTTCATTATTGTGTGGGATGAGTCAGATTAGCATTACTTTAGATGGACCAGAAAGTTGGAAGGCAAGTTAACATGCGCATTGCACTTTTCTTACCTTTGGTAGGCAATTAACAGGTTAGGAGTCCGAAATCTAGAAGGATGCTCTCCCAACATTTTATCCATTCGTGTTCAATGTTGCCAATTGCCATCCCAACCAACCTTCCTCCCAATTTCTCAGCTACCATCTATGCTTCGTCCAACCCACCTGAAATATTTTAAATTTCTTAAGTACCCAATTCTCCATATTCCTTAATTTGCATATAATTACATTTGGTTGTCGTGAATATCTATTACTTGTTACAATATCCTATCTTAGCCATTAACGTTTGATTTATAATAGAAGCTGTTGAAAGCCATGGGATGATATTATTATTATTATTATTCAAAACGTCTTTAATGGGGTGTAAGCGTTACACGTGTCTTTCTCCTTGCCAATATCAATATTTTGAAAATAAGTAGCTCCTTATTTATTCCAAATTTCACACTGATTTGTGAAAACACTGAATCTTCAATTTTACATAAATTAAACTGACAAAATCCTCAGCGTGAAAAATTAAATTAGTATCTTTTATCACTCAAGGGATTTCTCAAGCTAGTCAGGTTGGCCTTATTTGCAATGGAGAGACACATTTCCTTTTCTATTTTAAATTGAGTTTGAAATCCTCTAAAATAACATTCAAAATTGAAATTTGGATTTTCAAATGCCAACTCTAATTACATTACATAAAATCAATACAGAATTAAGATTTTTATTTAAGATAGACCCAAAACTATTATGAACACTTGAATTTTAATTACAACTAACTCATCATTTATTTAAAAATAAAAAGAGTAATAGTTGAAAACCCAGCACATTGGGAAATTTAGAAATAGGTTTAGTCGTAATAAAAAAGGTATTAGATTAAATAATGCATATGATTTGTTTTCCTAACACTTAACAAAGTAGACAGGACAGCTGGTCATGTTTCTACTTTATAGACAACGACTATCGTAATCATGGAGAGTTAATTTGCTGGTCGTCCCTCTTTCGTCGAGCACAAGGCTTGTGAATACCACTTGGAAGTTGTCGTTTGCGTTTGTGTATGGTTTTACATGTAAATGTGAAGCCAGGGCCAAGGAATATACGCGTTATTCGACGACTCAAAGATTAATTACGTTCTAAGGGATCGATTAAGTAAATAAGAAATTGATTTCCACTTCATATCTATAATTGTATTGAATTTTTAGTTGTGCTGTTGGGCTTGTGGCATTTTAATACTTTTCCTAATTCTAATTGAAAGTCAAACACTATATATTATAAATTATTTATATGCATGTTGATTAATTTATTTTTCTTGAGCCAAACGAAAATGAGGAGTTTATAGGAAGCATAAAGAAATATTGCATCTCCTGAGTCCTGCCAATACAATGAATGAGAATAATTTTGCATTTATGGTCTCTTTCTCTCTCTTATATTATTTTTAAGAAGTGCAATGCATTACCAATGGATTCCGGCACAAACAACTTGATCATTGTTAATGACGGCGTGAGCGCGAGTATCTTGACCGAGGCCATTCCAACTGAAAGCAACAGCATGTTGAAGCATCCGTTTGCAAGAAAAGATCAGCCACACACTTTTGGACTTTGAATCGGTCTGTGTAGTTTTGCAACGGAATTGCTTAGAACTTGTATTAGAACCCAACGTTTTAACCCAGTCCTCCAGTCAAACCGACCATGGCCTAACCGTGGTTGGAAAGTTGAAAGACAGAAAACCCCTTGGCTTCTCAGTTATTTACTATCACACCCTCATTGTGTCAATCTATAAAAACAGCCTTTGAGATTCGCTAGGTTTGCCAAACCAACTAGCCTAAGGCCCAGTAAGGGAAAATCTTTACGGCCTCCTCTCGCTGTCTCCCCCTTCTTTTTGTCTACTCTGTCTCTTCTAGAAGAGTCTTAGTCCAGAAATGGTGACAAGCTCTCAATCAAGAAGATCTGGACATAACGGACCAGTCCTTCGATCCCTCTCGACGTGCGGTAGATTCCCAGCCTCTCACTGCAATTCTTATTACTCGTCTTCTCCGTCGTTGTCCGCATTCGCCTCATCGACAAGCTCGTGTTTCGCCACAACGCCGTCGACTTTCTTTCCAACTAACGACCGCAGGTCGGCTTCTCCGATGCTTGTGAATCTCAGCGCGTCATCTCCTTTCTCCACCTCCTTTCGCTTCTCTGTTGACCGATCTGTTTCTCCCAGTCGGTCAATAACGGTCACGAAGAACAATCCAATCTCGCTCCCTAAGAAGACGTGCATGTGTTCGCCAACCACACATCCCGGTTCGTTTCGGTGCAGCTTACACAAGAAAGTTCGTAGTCACGGCAGGAGCATTCATGATTCCTACACGCCGCATAGGTTGAACATGAGAAGATCGGCGATGACGAATTCACTCGTGAGAATTGGTGGCGTGGAAGGTGAGTGGGTAAAGAGAGCTTTAACGGCGTTGATTCGTCCTTCTTCGCATCAGCTCAGGAGAAGAGGCGATTTCCAGCCGAGACCTAGCAGATTGTCAATCATGTCCAACGCCGATGACCATTGATACTGCTTTTTACAGGTTTGAATCAGTCATTAGAGTTCACTTTTTCTCCCCTAAGATGCCGATCAAATTGGTCTAGTCCGGCGCCACGGAATCGACTCCGCTGCAGAATTGGAGGATAATAGCTTATCAATATACATCAAGAGCAAGTCGAAATTGACGAGTCTATCTTAGTATAGGACGGGACTGAGTCAACCAGGGGCGAGTTTTATATTCTTTGTTGGCAGACGTGATTTTGTAAATGTAAATGGCTATGGAAGTGGTTCTTTGGGACCCTTACACTCTCCACTTCGAATTAAAACTTGGGGAACATTAAACTTATGAACAATTGAAGGACATAGCTCCTATCATCGGATCAAGATAACTCCCATCATCGGAACATAACTTGTTACGGTTGCCGTTTGTCCGCGATATCGTTCACTGTTAAAATTCACCATCATCCGTTACATGTGCCGTCGTTATTGCCGTTACCGTAGGTATGTTCACATCCTTTTCTTGTTATATCTTTATTACGATGTTACTGTTGATAGTTTGTTTTGATTGGTGCAGCTGTGACGCTGGGCGTATTTCGTTCGGGCTTGAAAGACGTTATTTATGGACTTGAAGGAAAATATGGCGTAAATTTAAAGGCCTTGAAGGAAAATATGGTGTAAATTTAAAGGCCTTCAATGGAACATGATTTTACAGTAAAATTTT
>JANIHY010044668.1:0-18355 GCA_027479065.1 Erythroxylum brevipes
TTGTTTCTTCTGAAGGTATAAATTTAGACAAATTTTGAATATTTTTTATTAATTTTATTTTCAATTCTTTAGATTTTTCTCTTTATTATATTTTCATAAAATTTAAAAATATATATTACAAAATTCAAGGGAATTACAAGAGTAAACTTGATTTCGGCAATGGAAATCCAATACAAAGAATGATAAGAGAAACAAAACAACTATACCAAAGAACTGGTAGATTAAAACTAATTTTCAATGGTTAAGACATCAGCATGTTGGGCATGTTGATGCTAAGTTTATGGGAATAATACTTTGTCTATGTTACGTTGTTTATTTATTGGTGATAGATATCCAAAATTCAAGCAACATAAACATCCTTCGACTGTCCTATGGGGTTTGTAACGGAAGCAGCTTTGATATAAAATCATTAAAAGCATTCAAAAACCTTAAGTCTCTTCATTTGGAAGATAATAATTTCAAAGGGGCACTATTCCCACAAGGTAACTAATGTTTATAATTAAACATTTACTTGTTATTACGTGTTTATTATTATTATGGAGTTATTAAATTAATTTTCTTTTTGTCTTGAAATTTTTTATGCAATTTAAGATGATCTAAATAAATTGGAAGAGTTGTTTTTGGATGGTTCTGACATGGACAAAAACTTTCTCCTGTCGCTTGGAGCACTTCGATCTCTAAGGCTCTTGTCCTTGGGAGGTATTCACTATGAGACACTCAACAATCAAAGTAAGTAGTGATCGTTGTTGTATCAAATAAATGAGTAATTTTTGCTTTAATTTGTTAATAATTAGTTGAATTATCCTTTAAAGTTGCAAAATATGTAATGTTTAAAAGTACTTAAAATCATAATTAATGATTTATAAATATGTTATTTTTTTTAAAAATCCTTACAATAATTAATAATTGACTATATTATCTTTTTGTTGTTTGATTTTTGTAGGTTTCCTCAACTACGTTGCAAATATTACTTCACTTGAAAGTTTGCTATTGAGTTGCTGTGAACTCACAGACAACATTGATGGTACCTATTTATGAGTTAATTTAAATTATGAGGAATTATTATTTTTTTCTTTACTCTCAAATGTTCTCTATATTTATTTTTAGAATTATGCAAGTTGAAGAATCTTCGAAGCCTTGATCTAGGAGGCAATAATCTTATCGGCACCTTGCCTTCTTGTTTGGCGAATTTTACACTTCTTCAATATTTGGATCTATCCTCCAATCACTTCACTGGAAATATATCTGCATCTCCCTTGAAGAGTCTCACATCCATTGAGTATCTATGTGTTTATGACAATCAGTTTCAAATTTCAACATCACTCTCTCCATTTTTCAATCATTCTAAACTCAAGCATTTATATGCTGATGTGAACGAGATGTACACAGAAAGTGGTGGGGTTGATAATAATTTGACTCCTAAGTTTCAACTACAAGAACTTAAGTTGTCCTCTACATATGGAAAAGGAGGGGTTTCATTTCCCAGATTTCTACACCATCAGTATGATTTGAGATCTCTTAATCTTTTCGGTATTCAAATGAGGGGAGCTGGGTTTCCAAGTTGGTTACTAGACAACAATACAAATTTGGGAAGCCTTTATTTAGGCAATTGTTCTCTTTCAGGAACATTGCATTTGCCAATTCATCCTCACCCAAAGTTGGACATCTTGGACATTTCCAACAATCTATTTTATGGCTACATTCCTAGAGAGATTGGAAGGTATTTGCCAATGCTATATGTTTTATACTTGCAAAGAAATGATTTCATTGGAAAGATTCCTAATAGCTTGTCTAACTGTTCTCTCTTACAATTTTTAGACTTGAGTTCCAATAGCTTATCTGGTAAGATACCAGAGTGGATTGGGAATATGTCTTCTCTTTTATTGTTGGATATGTCAAATAATAGCCTTTTTGGAAGCCTACCCTCAAATTTCATACCTCCACAAGCTGCACAGATCTATTTATCCCATAACACACTTGAAGGACCTTTTCCTGATGTACTTCCTAACTCTAGTGTGGTCATACTAGATCTGAGTTATAATTGCTTAACTGGTAGCATACAGAACTCAATCAAGAATTTGGGTGAGTTGACGATGGTTTTACTAAATCATAACAAATTGGAAGGTGAAATACCTATTTATCTATGGAAGTTGATGAATGAATTGAAGTTCGTCGATCTTTCCCACAATAGGTTTGACATTCTCTCACTCAAAAATGATACTTTCGAAACTCCTCTTGAGGATCGTTATGTCACTTACGATAATGAATTTCTTGAATTGGAACAAAAAGGAAACACTTACCAATATGGCACAGGACGTATATATGACATTGGCTTCATTGGATTAGATCTTTCCAGTAACAACTTGTCATGTTCAATCCCTTTTGAAATTGGAAACAAAGAAGGTATGAAGATGTTGAACTTATCTCATAACAATTTGATAGGACATATTCCATTATCATTTTCGAATATAACAGCAGTAGAGAGTTTGGACTTGTCCTACAATCACTTGAGTGGAGTACTTCCTCCTCAATTGGTTCGGTTAAAATCTTTAGAAGTGTTCAGTGTCGCTTACAACAATATTTCTGGTAAGACGCCGGAAAGAGTTGGACAGTTTGCCACTTTTGAAGAAAGTAGCTACCGAGGAAATCCTTTTATGTGTGGATTACCCCTGCCCAAGAATTGCACTCCAACAGAATCGTCAATGACAAAGGAGAGTTCAACAGACGATATTAATGATGGTTTCATAAATATGGAGATTTTCCAAATAAGTTTTTGGGTTACTTTCACCATTATGTTGCTGGGAGTAGTTTTGATTTTGTATATAAATCCTTATGATACACTCATATTTTCATATATGTTTAGGACTTAATTCAGAGTCATTTACATTCATTTTATGTTCATCTATGGTTGGTTTATCATGTTTTAGCATTATTTGAGGTTCGTTGATGTAAGATGCATAAATGAAACAAATAGACTTGAATTGCACTGTTTTTAAATTTCTGGCAGACTTGACCTCTAGTCATTGTGAGATTTTTATCTTGAGATTGGTTTAGCCAAAAATTCTGAAATTTCATACTTAAATGCTTGACTCGTTGACAGATTTTTTGGGACCAATTGCAGATTTTTCTGAGCTGTAATGAAGAATAAATAAATTAACGAAATTCACGTCATATTTTAGAGCGCTAGAATGACCTATCGACGATGTTTAGGATATAACTTTTGACTCAGATGGCAAAATCCCATGATTCAAGTCTCATATCGAAGCTAACTCAAAAACGAAGAGACTGATAAAATTTGAGCTTCTAAGTTATCACCGTTTAGTTTTTATGTATTGTCAAAATTGGCCTTAAAAAACCATTCCAATCAGCCCATGTACATGCACTCTTCATTCACAAAAAGCCTCCATCCTTGACTTTCCAGCAACAAACTAGCACCCAATCTACTGAAAGATGACTCACACAACAACAGCTTTCTTTTGCTTGAATTACTCTACCAACATAGCCAAGGATTGATAGCTCCTCTTCACCACGCCATAGCCACCATTTTTGACTGCAACCTCCACACATCCACTAGCCAACAAAAACAGCCACAAAATTCATTCACGCTACACTCATTTCAAGCCTCCATTTTGGACTAAAAGAGCAGCCCCGTCCACTCTTCTACCAAGAAATCACGACATCTCTACCAACCAATGCAAGCCTCCATTATTTTTGTTATTTTCGTGCACATTAATCTCCAGCAGCCTACACACTTCAAGCACTTCACCACTTCATCAAAGCTCCAGCCAATGTTTCCATTTCACTCACCAAAGCAACACACATCCAAGCAACATATGCAGCCCTCCATCCTCTCACTCACGCAATCCTTCATCACCAACTCTCCATAAACTCAACACCTCAAAACACAAGGCTACACCCAAGCCTTGAAACCAACACCTCCACTCACCATTCCACCAAGAAGCCTCCACACAACCCTCCACCAACACAGCATCTCACTCACATAACTCACCAACGCTGCAGCCATTTTCCATTTTCACTCCTCCATCAACATAACATCTCCACCATCCCACTCATATAACACATTCACACAAGCCTTCATATTTCCAGCAGCAACTCACCATTCACAGCCAAAGAAGCAACCACGCAAGGAGAGGGGAGAGCTCATTTTATTTTACTGCATATTTGGAGCTTTGTTCTTTATTTTTAAATTGATTCTGTCATGAGTTTATTTAAGCTGTATGTTTGTGGATTGTTTGACATGATGATTTATAGCTAAAACTTTAATTTCTCTTAGGGATTTGATATTTTTGACGATGCTTTAATATTAAATTTTGCTATAATCCATGCCTCATATGCTTGTCGATTTTTCCTTGGATTTATTTGTTATTCCTTTGAACTATTGAAAAATATCTTGGTATAAATTCGCCTTTGAGAGAAGGGAGTTTTTGGTAGAAGATTAAAGGAAAATTTAACTAAGATTTTCTTGTGAGTTGAGAGACTCAAGAAACTTAGAAGGCAAAAATTGAAGTTTTGGAACTTAAGAAACTCTAGAAAAAACTTAAATAAGGGATTACTGAGTGACGTCTAGAGTGGATAAATTAATTCATCTTTGGGAAAAGGGGATTAATTTCTCTTAAAATTCACCTACAATGGTGGAATATTTCAGTTATGGAAAATAGCTAATTTAATATTAAGATTGACAAAAATATCATTCCCTAAGAGAAAGTCATTCATCTTTGTCGTTAAAACTTTTAATTAGCAAATTGTTGCAATATTTTCTTAATTAGTTACTGCACAAATTTGTCATATTTATAGTTATTTCGGTCGCATTGAATTTGGCAGTTGTTAAAAAAATTATTTAAGTTAATTTTGTTTTATAAAAAAGGAAAAAAATTTCTTTACATTAATTTTAATTTTCTAAAATTTTATCCAACTAGATTTCAAATATAGTTAGGTAACGTAGAATTGAATTTTCTCATAATTCCTGTGAACACGACTCGGTTCTTACCAATTTATTACTCACTTCAATAACCGTACACTTGTGGTTTACGAACACCTTACTGACGACAAGCATGGTTCTACTTTATCGAGTTGATGATCACATCATGCTATTATTTTTTGGTGGATCATCTTCCATTTTTATCTAAATTTGGGATTACTTATCATCTCTAGGAATATGTTTCTCAGTTGTACTTAAATTTTAATTAGGAGGTGATTTTCATCAATCTTCATTAATGTAAATTAATTAGGTGTCTCTTTTTCCATTCCTTGAAGAGTTAATTGAAAATCTTAATCTGCAGTTTTATAAATGGTTAATTGGGAGTTAGCAGAAAGACAAGAAAATTGGGTGATCCTAAGCATTGATTAAACATATCATGAATTTAAGAGCTTTCACTAGAATAGTTCGTGGGAATGATGATGTGCCATGTAAAGGCTATTACCATTCTCCATTTCACTTATGAAATGCCTTGGATGGAGTAGGGTTGTGCAATGAAATTTTCAAAGCGAAGAGTCCATTTTCTGAGGAGTTATATGCTTCAAATCAAGGAGTTTGGTGGAGTCCTGAAGTAGATTTGGCATTGGTTAGATGACATAAAAGACAACATAGGCCATAAGGAAAATATGTTTCTGTCTATCTAACATAAAAACATTCAACTAAAAGAAATCTTTTGAATGATTAGAATTGTTTGTCTTTGCATTAGTAAGAATTGACCTACAACATATTAACATACCTATATATCATTTTCAGCAGAATCTCCACTAGTCCCTGGATTTTATCAAACAAGTAGCCAAATTTGTTCCAAGTAGAAGAATGGAAATCATGGTTTTTTTGTATTATATGAATTACTATATAAAAGAAATATAAATTTTGATGTAGTTTTGCATGAAGCTTTGAATTATAGGCATGGAATTTGTATACAACTATGATCAATTCTTCTATCAGATGAATTTGAGAAACAATTTGGGATATGTAAGTTATCAGTTTGTTTAGAAGATGCAAGACTCTGCTATCTCACAATAGAAAGGGTTTATTCTTTGTTCTAAAAAAAAAAACCTGGTAAACAAGCTAAGGAGATCCAAAGCCTGAGGTACTTGCATTATGTTCGTTATAATCAATCCCAAAAATAGCATGAAACCAACCAAATGCCTGCTTACATGTACAATCAGATGTAAATAAACCCACAAAAAAGATTTGAACTTTACTTCAAGTTCGTTAATGATTGTCAGCATAGGAACTTTCACTTACGTCCAAACATTAAGGGTTTCATTGTGCCAGAGAAAAATGCTAAAAAGAGCCTCTTTGAGAGGCCAGTTGGCTCTATAGTAGCCATGTATGAACTTATTTTCCGTCATATAATCTAGTAGCTCTTGAAACGACACAAGACCATACTTTTTGTCTTTGTTTGATTTCTTCTGATCATCTTTTCCCTTCTTGTCTACAATTTCAAACTCAAGAGAAGTAAGCCTTTTGTTATGAACAACTTGAACATCCATTCTCTTCACTTTCCTTTTTCGAAGCTGAACCCATTAACAAGCAAATTTTCCCACTTTATGATATGTGTATACACCACCTGGTTGCTAGGTGGATGATATAGAGAGGATGGTCTTTGTATGTTTCTATATAGGATGATTAACGTATAATCGTACCAACTAACACGCCATTAAAGGACTCTTAACGATAAATTTTTCTGTTAAATTCTGTTTTCTCTCAAGTTACAAGTCAAAGGTGATTAAATCGTTTATGGGTAATTATATTATTTGCTAATCAACCTGTAAGCATGTAGTACCCCCTTACCTTAGGGTACATACCGGGACTCCCAACGGGCATTCTAATACGTAACCTATGATAATGGCGCACTACGATCAATCACTACATTCACTTAACATGACATCGTCTATCTTTATTATCTTATAAACATCATATGAAAAGTCATAATATTTTAAAACCAACTTTTTCTCATTTCATTTCATAAAAACGAACGTTATACAATGTATCTTTTAACATTCATACATATACAACATCATAGCATAATACAAAAAACGTGCTACATGAAAGAGGGATTTACACAAAATATATCTAATCTATCCATATCCAGCTAACTGACCTTTGAGTCATTTCTTCTTGTTCCCAAAAGTACAAATATCCCTCAGTAAGTAAAGTCGTCCCTCGGTCTTGAAAATTCAGCATTGCAATTTAGTGAGTTTTGCAAACTCAATGAGGTAACCATCATTGATGGTTCACTCAATTTATGCATCATGTCATTACATATAACATATATTTCACAACTTTGCATAATTGATCCATATCACATTCTCACTCAAGAGTTGACAATTTTGCATTTCAATCAATCAAACATACTTAATAAAATGCATAAGAAATGCTCATGTGACTCCTTTCCAATTATTACGTTATTGTGACCGAGTGGCTAATTATCCTATATCTATTGTAGATACCAGGCTCATTCATAATGTCCCTTACCTGTTGGGGACACAGGGCTCATTTTACACAGTGAGCCTTTGGCTCTTAATCACATTTGGAGCTTTAAGCTCGTTTTCGGTAGCTATTCAAGTCACAGCTCTCATTATCTGATCATGTATTCATGTATGAAATGCATCTCTCATGATTAAATCATGTCATAAAATATTTAGTTCATCAAATTCACATTCAAGTAGCACTTCAATATCTCATTCATATATCACAATCATCGGACCTTCATTGTCCGGAATCAACACAATCAATTCACTTTCATTCAATAATTTAAACATAATATAAATCAAACAATTAATCGAGTGAGATCATCTAGGTTACTCACAAGTCACTCTCGAAGCTAACGCCTGGAAGTTCTGGCAACGTCTGGAGGTTAACGTTCCAGTTGCTCCTCTATAACAAGCAATATACACATATCACAATTTGCACAATTATAAGTGTTCAATAATGCACATGTATGCAATGAAATATGTACAATGTGTGTTCATGATAATTCCCGGGTATTTTTCCATTATCCTCATCACAAAATCAATCCCATCTCAAAACTCTCCTAAGAATAATTTATACTTAGGTTTATAACTCAATAAAACCATTAACATCACAATTCATAACTCATTGAATCACTTTCAATTTTTTCTAAAAATTGAATTTCGAGTCTACTATTCTTATACTGAAATAGTACACTATACTCAACTTCCATCCAGAAATTGAAAGTCTTAGAGACTGAATCAAAATTTGATTTCTTCACATAATTTTTATCTCTATTTCTCTAGTTTACCCAAATCAAAAATCATCTTATTTGGATGACTAAAGATCAAGATATAACCGAAATACTCAAGCATGTTTAGTGAAATCATATCAGTTCATACTATTCCAACAAATTCCCTCACTTTCCTTCATTCAAAAAATTTTCAAATCAATTTAGAATGCTACCAATTTTTATGGAGAGATATAAAAATGTGTTAGGAATATATTGGCTAAAAAATCAGATCATTTGGAGGTCAGATGACAAAGTTATGGCCAAAAAGATCAAATATGTTTAGAGTTGGAAAACCCTTCGAGTGGCAGAACGTGGGTGAAGTAACGAGGTGCGATCGCACCTCTCCTTGTTGCGACCACACTCGCGGCTTCTCCTAGGGTGTGGTCGCATCTTTTCTTATTGTGATCACACCTAAAGCTGGGTGCGATCGCACCTTCCTTGTTGCGATCGTAGCCGAAGCTATCCTGTATATACATCCTCTGCGACATCCTAACTTGTAATGGTCATATCTCTCAACTCTGATATCCAAAATTTTCATACTTTATACTGTTAGAAAGATAAATGAAAGTTATACAATTTTATGAAGACAATTTTGTCAAAATATTCCTAGATCAATAAAGTATTTCCCTGAAGTCAAACCACACATTTTTCCCTTGTTTCGCTTTTCTTTCTTTTATTATAAACCAACTTCTCTAACTTATTTGATTCATCATCTCAAATTGATAATTCTTCAAGTATACCTAATTTAAACTCAACATCATCCATACACATTTCATATTCTCTAATAAACACTCAAGGTATAACACATTCTTATACACTCAAAATAGACCACAACATATACAAGAGTAGTGGACTTTAATAAATGGCTGTCACTTGCCACATGTTCAATTCTTAAGGCTTCAAGCTAGGTTCTCTTAATTAACTAGTCCAATCAATTCCAATTCCTACTCTATTTGTCTTCCAATTTTTTGTGACACTTGTCAATAAATCCTAAAGTTATTTATCAAAATTTTCATTGCCATTGAATAGTAAATTCTACTGTCATTTATCATTTGTCTTGTCACTTAGTATTTTTCTTAGTCCAAAAATTACCCAATTTTTTAGAAAATTTTCCAAAATTCACTAAATATTCTAAATCACTAATCACACTCTCCAATTCAGTTTTCAACATATAAAAACCAAAATTCTCAATATAATCACATTTATAACCAATTATATCTGGAATTATCCATGAATGCGTTTACAATTATTTTCATGTGTAGAAGTTCAATATTCACGTGTAAGTGTACATTATACAATGCATGAGCATGCAATGCATTTCTGAATCTCTCTGAAATCTCTCATTCTTACTATTTTAGCCTTAACATGGTAACGGGATGTTACAAAGCATGTTCTTCAAAGAAAGTTAAAATGTATTCTCTGGAATTTTTTTCCATTACAAGTCATTGGAACTCAGTCCTATGTGGGGAATGATTCGTTCAAAAAGTATGTCTCAAATTGTTGTAATTAGATAAATGATTAGGCAACCCATTTCCACAAGTTACCATATGGGTGACCGAATCGGGACCAGTAATTAGTTTATTATTAATTCAATACCATTAATGTTAAAACTTTGCATAATCAATATCCCTACACACTCCAAGTCAGACCAATATTTTTGTTCATTATTCAGAGACTTCCCTTTTTTCTTTTTTCTGTCTTAGACTGGATTGGTAAAAGATCAAAAACTTTTGCGCATCAGCTTAATGGAGCAGAGGATTATGACAAGAGAGAATTTTCTGAAATAAGGTTTTGTTTTATGCGTCAACTTATGAAATGGTATAAAACTTACTGTATAAATTTAAGGGATTAAAGATATAAAATTCCCTTATAAGTTAAGAAATATTTAAAAAAATCTTTAAAATTTTTAAAAAACTTATTCTATTTTTTAATTTACCAAAAAATCCTTCCTTTAAACGTTGAATTAAAAATAACGATGAAACATACACAATATGAATATTAAACGTGAATTGATCAAATATTGTTAATATAATTAATTCATAACTAAATGAATTTGATTTAAATTAATAGTTCAAGGTTCACCAATTTATTTTTGTATATAGTTATGTGATTCATCAAAATTGGACCAACCACCAATTTATTTTAGGAAAATAATATTATGAAAATTGATAATATTAATTAAGAGTAAAGACATTAATTGCATAAAATTTCTTTTCTAAATCTTTATTCGTTTTGCTTTTCCCCTAACTTGAAATGGAGTAGAGGATTATGAAAAAAGGATGATTATGTTTGCTCCATGTACATTTGTACATTTTGATGTATTATGATAGTATGATGGTTCATCAATAAAGATGACCATCGCTTATCCTCAGTAATATGTGTTGTCATACATTGTCATAATATGTATGAAAGTCTTAAGATTTGTGTCGATCTTAAGCATTTAAAGGTTATTGGGAATACATACAGATTAACTTTGTACCTATGTCATTTAGATGCATACAGTTTTAGTACGGATATCCATAAAGTTTAACATGACAAAGGGGATATAAGTTTTTAATCCCATAATGGTTCTCTAATATTGTTTAGCATTTAGTTAGACAATATAAAGGTTTTCTTTAGCAGTTTAGCATTTGGTGAGAGGAAATAAGTTTTCTCTAATGTTGTTTAGCATTCCTTGAAAGAAAACAAGATTTCTCTAATGCAGTTTAGCATAAAGTTGGAGAAATCGAGATCTACAAATGAAGATAATATCTTTTAGATCATAAAGGTATCGTCCTAGTTGTCATACTCCGTTTTCCTATTCATGTTAGTGAGGTATTAGATATACGTGATTGTATTAGATCTGTGTTGCACATGACACATGTATTTGATACTTTCGGTATCAAAAGCCTTGTAAGACAAAATGATGGACTTTCAATATCTTTGGATCAAATGTTTTATTTTTAAACTTAGTCGACTAATTCAATAACATAGCTTAACCAAGTTTTTAAACTAGAGTCAAAACTGCGATTAATGATTGTCCAAATGAGAGAATGTTGGACAATTTTGTCCTTTCCCATAAATTTGGATAATTATTAATTGTATTTTTTAGTTTTTCAATAAATTATCGGTTAAGTTACATAATTTGATCCAGATAAAGATAATAAAGTGGCCCAATAAATGATCTAAATCAATTGGTCGAAGTCTGGGTGAAAAAATAGATCTCAATTAGTGTGGACTATATCCATATCGACCTTGTGATGGGGAAGCTCGATATGGAAGTTATATATAAAGGTTAAGGTCTCCTATAGTTGCTCATATCAATCGTAAGCATAAAGATTCTCTGACCCGTTAAGAGAACTTTCGTATTGAGAAACTGTAGAAAGACCTAAACCTCGTGTCAGGAAACCCTTTCCGTAAAGTTCCTAGGAGATTCGTGATCGTCTGGAGTTCGGAAACAACATTGGAATTAGAGATGGAACGTAATAAGGTTTGTACTACAGAAATCAAGAAATGATTAGCTCATTTGCTTCCGTTCCAGTAAGGGTACCTATCAACCATAACAAGAACATAATCTTTGATCAAACGTTGGAGCTCGTCACGGTCGAAAGTGTAGGGTTCGCAGACATAGGAAATGATTTGAGTGATGCTGCCAGGGATAAAGAATGCATGAGCCTGGTTAGGGTGGTGAGCAACAAAGTAGCTCTTGCCCCTCACCATCTCGTCGATGAATTGCCCTTCAATGCCATATATTTCATGCAATGGTGCTGTGTGAACCAGTGACTCCTCTCCTTCCCTGTAAACCCAAACCTCGAATTTTTTCTCCATCTCTATGTAACTCCTTATCACAAGCAATAGTAATGGTCACCATGTCAAAATATAGGAAGCGTATGCTATATATATATATATATATATACACATTTCACATATACATGGATATTGCAGCTTAGCTGGTGAAAAGCCATAGAAATATTTCTGTAAATCACTCCTGTGGGAACATAAATTTGCTTCTTATACGATGAATAGTTTTTGGATCTAACAGCTTCATGCATAGCTGCTCTTGCTCTTGCCAAACCATTTTCTACTCTCCTGGAACTGCTCCTTTTCTGTAGAAAAAAAGGAGTTATGAGAAGCGGAGATCCCGAACTCACCCAGTCTGCTTCGTGACCTGGCGACCTTCCCACGGGAGCCTCCCAAAATCGTGCCGAAAGTGGAGGAGGAGGTAGTGGCGTCATCTTCATAGGCACAAATGGCGGGCGATTGAGGAAGAAGGAGGGCGAGGGAAACATAGGAAGGAAATTTGCACTGGAAACGATGTGAGCAAAAGGATGGATTTTGAGCGGCGGTGGATATGGTAGAGAAAGGGTACTTTGGCTATTGATGTCATAAATTCATTAACATTTTATAAATATTAAATGTTAGGATTAAACTTGTGATTGGTGTTGGTGTAAAATTTAAGGATAAAATTAACCTTTAGACAAAGAGTTAACAATTTTAAAATTAGAAGATTTTTTTTGTAACTTTTGGATATGCTAGGATGAATTATTACTCACGAGAAAATTTGTAACTCTCCGTCGTGTTAGGATGAATTATTTCTCATAAAGTCAAGTCTACTCCAATCTTACACGCAAACTGTTCACTATCAATGCATCAATTTCTAAGGAAAACACTGCAACTTACAAAATTGGATAATTTGTTCAAAAATTTCCATGTAAGGTGGGTCACCATCATAATAGCAAGAAATAAATGGATGGTCTTATACACGTTTTTGAAATTTCTAATTGAAGTTATAAGACTTTATGTATGCATCCCCTTTTTTCTTGGTCTTCAAAAACTTCTACATAAGGTAGGTCACCGTTATAATTGTTGAAATATAAAATGGGAGTTTGTCCCATATTGGAGAAAGAGAGGAAAGAAAACTAACATATAAGTCTAGTGGGCTACTCCACCTATTACCAATTGGTTTTAGGATGGAACCTCACTTAGACTTATATGTAGTCTAACTTTTCTTCTCATGTGAGCCCGTAGGCCTATTGTAAATTCTAACATGGTATCAGAGCAGGTTGCTCTTATGTTAGTCGTTAACCTCTCGAATCGATAGATTATGTCACGTGTTAGACCCACACGTGAGGGGGTGTGTTGAAATATAAAGTAGGAGTTTGTCCCACATTGGAGAAAGAGAGGAAAGAAAACTAACATATAAGTCTAGTGGGCTACTCTACCTATCACCAATTGGTTTTAGGATGGAACCTCACTTAGACTTGTATGTAGTCTAACTTTTTTTCTCATATGGGCCCGTAGGCCTATTGTAAATTCTAACAATAATTAGTATGGTGCTATAAAATGCTTGTGGCACTTCATCATTTGCTCAATAAACAACAAGAGCACTATTCGATCAGTAGAAATGGCGAGAGCAGGCTACTGTATGAGTTTACAAAAAGATGTGAGTATTGTGATAGTATTATTATTACTATTACAATGGTGGAGCTCCCATGGGTGTTTGGAGGAGGAGAGAGCTGCTCTTTTGCAACTCCAACATTCCTTCAATTAAAAAAACGACACATCTTCGTTACTATGGGATATGAATATCGACTGTTGTAAATGGGCGAGAGTTGTATGCAACGATACAACAGGACGACTCAATGAGCTAAATATTTTGGGTTCTAGAGATGAGAATTTAGGAGAATGGAAGTTCAATGCCTCAATTTTTCTTCCCTTTCAACAACTCAAAAGTCTTGATTTAAGCATCAACTGCATTATTTGTTGCTTAGAGAATGAAGGCTGTTCTTATTTTTGTTAATATCGCACAAACACCATATGATAATTCATATGGTGTTTGTGTTTGTTAATACCACACAAACACCATATGAATTATCATGTCTTGCCAATTTAATTCAACTTAATTTGTTTTATTAAGCATGTTCTAACATGTAAGTACTACAAGCTTTGAAGGATTGCAAAGATTGAGCAATTTGGAGGCTCTTTATTTGGAAGGCAATAGTTTAACTAATAATGTTTTACCAATGTTTAAAGGATTTCATTCCCTAAAAAATTTGTCATTAAGTTTTAATAAATTGAACGGATCGATTTATATGAAAGGTACATATTTCTTTTTTCCTTTTCTTATAGATTATTAGTTTATATTTTATCATATTATTAATTGCAAATAACAAAGTAGTTTTTATTTTTAATGCCAAATTTATAAAAAATTAAATTATAATACATAATTATTATTATATATATTTAATAACTTCTTTTTATTATTTACCAGATTTGGTCAACATAACCAATTTGGAGAAGTTAGACTTAAGTGACAACAATATTGAGAAGTTTGTTTCTTTCGAAGATATAAAGTTAAACAAAATTTGAATATTTTTTATTCATTTTACTTTTAATTCTTTAGATTTACTCTTTATTATATTTTTTAAAACATTTAACAAATATATATTTCAAAAGTCAAGGGAATTACAAGAGTAAACCTGATTTCGGCAATGGAAATCCAATACAAAGAATGATAAGAGAAACCAAAGAACTAGTAGATTAAAACTAATTTTCAGTGGTTAAAACATCAGTATGTTAGGCATGTTGATGCTAAGTTTATGAGAATAATACTTTGTCTATGTTACGTTATTTATTTATTGGTGATAGGTATCCAAAATTCAAGCAACATAAGCATCCTTCGACTTTCCTACGGGGTTTGTAACGGAAGTAGCTTTGAACGACAATCATTAAAACCTTTCAAAAACCTTAAGTCTCTTCATTTAGAATATAATAATTTCAAAGGGGTGCTATTTCCATAAGGTAACTAAAGTTTATTTTTAAACATTTTCTTGTTATTTTATTATGCAATTGCTAAATTATTTTTTCTTTTTGTCTTGAAATTTTTTATGCAATTTAAGATGATCCAAATAAATTGGAAGAGTTGTTTTTGGATGGTTCTGACATGGATGAAAACTTCCTCCTCTCGCTTGGAGCACTTCGATCTTTGAGGCTCTTGTCCTTGAGGAGTATCCACTATGAGACACTCAACAATCAAAGTAAGTAGTAATCGTTGTTGTATCAAATAAATGAGTAATGTTTGCTTTAATTTGTTAATAATTAGTTGAATTATCATTTAAAGTTGCAAAATATGTAATGTTAGAAGTACTTAAAATCATAAATGATGATTTGTAAGCATGTTATTTTTTTAAAATACTTAAAATAATTAATAATTGACTATATTATCATTTTGTTGTGTGATTTTTGTAGGTTTCCTCAACTCCATTGCAAATATTACTTCACTTAGAAAGTTTACTATTGAATAGTTGTGAACTCACAAGCAATATTGATGGTATCTTTTTTATGAGTTAATTTAAATTTTGAGGAATTATTATTTTTCTCTCTACTCTCTAAGGTTCTCTCAATTTATTTTTAGAATTATGCAAGTTGAAGAATCTCCAAAAGCTTGATCTAGGAATCAATAATATTAGTGGCACCTTGCCTCTTTGTTTGGCAAATTTGACATTTCTTCAGTATTTGGACCTGTCCTCCAACCACTTCACTGGAAATATATCTGCATCTCCCTTGAAGAGTCTCACATCCATTGAGTATCTATCTATTTATGATAATCAGTTTCAAATTCCAATATCACTCTCTCCATTTCTCAATCATTCTAAACTCAAGCATTTATATGCTGATATAAATGAGGTGTACGCAAAAAGTGGTGGGGTTGATAATAATTTGACTCCTAAGTTTCAACTACAAGAACTTAGATTGTCCTCTACATATGGGAAAGGAGAGGTTTCATTTCCTAGATTTCTACACCATCAATATGATTTAAGACTTCTCAATCTTTTCGGTATTCAAATAAGGGGAGCTTGGTTTCCAAGTTGGTTACTAGACAATAATACGAATTTGAAAAGCCTTTATTTAGGCAATTGTTCTCTTTCAGGAACGTTGCATTTGCCAATTCATCCTCACCCAAAGTTGGAGATCTTGGACATTTCCAGCAATCAATTTTATGGCCGCATTCCTAGAGAGATTGGAAGGTATTTTCCAATGTTATATAGTTTACACTTGCAAAGAAACGATTTCATTGGAAATATTCCGAATTGCTTGTCTAATTTTTCTCTCTTACATTTATTAGACATGAATCACAATAAATTATTTGGCAAAATACCAGAGTGGATTGGGAATATGTCATCTCTTGAATTGTTGGATTTGTCAAGTAATAACCTTTTTGGAAGCCTACCCTCAATTTTCATACCTCCACAAGCCGCACACATCTATTTATCCCATAACGGACTTGAAGGACCTTTTCCCGATGTACTTCCTAACTCTAGTGTGGCCATACTAGAACTGAGTCATAATTGCTTAACTGGTAGCATACTGAACTCAATCAAGAATTTATACAAGTTGATGTTTGTTCTACTAAATCATAACAATTTGGAAGGTGAAATACCTATTTATCTATGGAAGTTGATGAATGAATTGAGGTTCTTTGATCCTTCCCATAATAGGTTTGACACTCTCTCACTCAAAAACAATACTTTCGAAACTCCTCCTGAGGATGGTTATGTCCCTTACTGTAATAATGAATTTCTTGAATTGGTAGAAAAAGGAAACACCTACCAGTACTGCACAGGATGTATATATGACATTGGTTTCATTGGATTAGTTCTCTCCAGTAATAACTTGTCTTGTTCAATCCCTTTTGAAATTGGAAACAAAGAAGGTATGAAGACGTTGAACTTATCTCGTAACAATTTGATAGGACATATTCCATTATCATTTTTGAATATAACAGAAGTGGAGAGTTTGGACCTATCCTACAATCACTTAAGTGGAATATTTTCTCCTTAATTGGTTCAGTTAAAATTTTTAGAAGTGTTCAGTATGGCTTACAACAATATTTTTGGTAAGACGCCAGAAAAAGTCAGACAATTTGCAACTTTTGAAGAAAGTAACTATCAAAAAAATCCTTTTCTTTGTGGATTACCCCTGTCTAAGAATTGCACTATAACAGAACATTCAATGACAAAGGAGAGTTTGATAGATGATATTAATGATGGTTTCATAGATGTAGAGATTTTCCATATAAGCTTTTGGGTTACTTTCACCGTTATGTTACTGGGAATAGTTTCGATTTTGTATATAAATCCTTACTAGCGATGATCATGGTTCTACTTTATTTAGTTAAAGATCACATCATGCTACTACTTTTTGGTGGATCATCTTCGATTTTTATCTAAATTTGGAATTACTTATCTTATCTAAGAACATGTTTCTCAGTTGTACTCAAATTTTAATTAGGAGGTGATTTTAATCAATCTTCATTAATGTAAATTAATTATGTGTCTCTTTTTGGATTCGTTGAAGAGTTAATTGAAAATCTTAATCTGTAGTTTTATAAATGGTTAATTGGGAGTTAGCAGAAAAGACGATAAAAGTGGGTGACCCCAAGCATTGATTCAACACATTATGAATTTAAGAGCTTTTACTGGAATAGTTCGTGGGGATGATGATGTGCCATGTAATGGCTATTACCATTCTCCATTTCACTTATGAAATGCCTTGGATGGAGTAGAGGTTATGCAATGGACTTTTTGGGCAGCAAAGAGTCCATTTTCTAAGGAGTTATCTGCTTCAAATCAAGGAGTTTGGTGGAGTCCTAAAGTAGATTTGGCATTAGTTAGATGACATAAAAGACAACATAGGCCATAAGGAAAATGTGTTTCTGTCTATCTAAAATAAAAACACTTAACTAAAAGAAATCTTTTAAATGATTATAAGTGTTTGTCTCTGCATTAGTAAGAATTGACCTGCAATATATTAACAGGCCTATATATCATTTTCAGCAGAATCTCCATCAGTCCTGGATTTCATACAAGTAGCCAAATTTGTTCCAAGTAGAAGATTGGAAATAATGTTTTTTTTGTCTTCTATGAGTTACTATGTATAGTTGTATTGTCATTTGAGTCGAATCTTATAAGACGATGTCTAAGGACTGATTTAGTTCTATTTCGATTTTTTAGTTTTTAGTTTTTATTTTTTGTTTTTTAATAAAAATAAAATTTTATTTTAATATTAATATAAATAAATTTTATTCCTGGTAATAATTACATATTAGATCAAAGTTAAAAATAAAT
>JANIHY010045958.1:0-18332 GCA_027479065.1 Erythroxylum brevipes
TTACTTGAACAATTGAAACGCCAGATAGCATCACCATCAGAAGGACGTCAATTAACTTCAATTACTTACCTCAACGATGACAGAAGGACGTCAACGGCTGAAGAGTGGCTCCAACGATTCCAAGGGCGCGACAGAAGATGAGAGAGGTGGCTCCAGTGAGACGGAAGGGACGGTGGCTCGACGGAGATCCTAACTTACGCAGAATACGACGGCGCCAGGGATAGGGAAGGGACGGTGATATCGGCAGGGAGGGAGAGGGAAGCAGAGTACGATGTATCGGCAGGGAGGGAGAGGAAAGCAGGGCGGCGGCTCAACTTAATTTTCTTGATTTTACGCAGATTATGAGACGATATCGTTACGAGGGGCAGGATACGACTTCGTCTCATCTGCTTGGGAGGCGGGAGATTAAAATTAGAAAACGTTGTCGTCTTTCTCTCTCCTTTCCTGACGTCTAACTCTCCATGACGTCATGGATAGTACTTCGCCACGTCCTACTTTTTAAACGACGTAAAAAAACAAAGATTTTCAACGACGTCTACATCCAACGACGCCGAATTTTGCCACCTCTCCTGACATCTACGAAGACGTCGCCAAAGCCCCCTACAATTCGCGACGTCTTAAACGAAGACGATGCGAAATGTGTCTTTTTGTTGTAGAGAAAGTTTCTCATTAGATTAGAAAATCCAAATTATATTTAGCAAGACATTTGAAAACATAAACTATTCTTATCAAAACTTGTCTCTAACATTCTTTCTCCTTTATAATTTCTTGTTATAGATCTTGATCAACTATTTGATTTTTGCTCAATCTTACACTTAGTTCATTCTAAGTGTTCATATTGGTCATATGTTTAACACCATTATCATGTTCTTTGAGTCTCTCACTAACATGTTTCCATTCTCTAAATCCATCACTTGCTAGTGCACTTTGTTTACTATTAGATTTGAATAACTTACAATAAAAACTATATACTTTATCCATATGTTTAGAATAAACCAACCATTTTGCAACATCTCATTACCTGTGGGAAGGTTAGAATAGTAAATATGAGTGTTCAATGAGCGATAAGAAATGCATGTTCATGTTCATGCATAATAAGACAGGTTCATACAAGTGAATACTGATATTTTGCACCTAAATATGTATATACATGCATTCATTGATACTTCGGGTATAAAGGAATTGATTTGTGATTTTTTTAGACAATTATGAATGTTTTTACATTGAAAATTTTAAGGGTTAGTAGAATTGTATTATTTTAAATTTTGGTGAATTTAAGAATAATTTCAAAATTTTTGAAATTTTTATTGAAAAAGGAATTAAAAGAATATTGGGGAAAATTGGATTGTAAAGATGATAGTTGTATTGTAAAAAGGAGAGCTAAAGGGAGTTAGTTTTAAAAGAAACTAAGTTAGAGCTTGATGTGAGGGAAGTGACAATTATCTCTTAGGCTGTGTACTTTTGCTAGAAGTAGGCTACTGTTCTTTGAGAGTTGATAGGTTAAGTATTGTGTCTAAGTTCTTTCTTCATCGTCATCTTCTTCAAGTTTTCTTTTCATACACCGTGTTTTCCATCAAACACCTCCTAAGAGATTTTTTTAATTCTTTTCCTTTCCTACACCAATCCTACTTTACCATTTGTGTCCTCTACTCCAAAAAAAACAGGAAGCTGGTCATTGTACTCAGCAAAGTACAAAAATTGTGTAAAGTTGAGGGCTTGAAGATTTTGAAGTTTCAACAGGTAAGTAGTGAATAAATCCTTTAGAGTTGGAGGATTTATGAAATAAATCTGATAAGTTACTATCATTTCCATGGAAAATGGCATTTACATGGTTGTCCATAAATACTGTGTTGTTGGGGATGAAAATTTTGGTTATAGTGTTAATTTAGTGTTTTCAAAGATCATTGGCGATTAGGTGTTGTAGAATATTGAAAGTTGGAAAATCGGAAAAATGTTTACTGAATATGCTTCAGTCTTTTAGCTATAACATTTTCTATAGTTGTCCAAACGAGATTATTTTTTATTTGGATTAACCTAGAGATATATGGATATATTTCGTATGAAGACATTGAATTTCAATTCTGTCTCTAAAAGTCTCAAAATTTGTCAGGAAGTGAGAACTGGGTGTAATTCATTGGAAGATGAATGTAAAATTCATGTTTTGACTTCGGGAGAAAATCTGGATTGATCTAGAAAAATTTTGGAAAAATTTTCTTTTGGAAGTTGTAGATGATCTTTCCAGTTTTCCAACGATATAAAGTTTATAAATTTTGGATATCAAAGTTGAGAGATACGAGCATTACAAGTTGTAATGTTACATCATCTTATTTGTTGTACATTCTAAGACAAAGTTACTATACAAAGTAAGACGAAGTTACTGTTCAAAGTAAGATGATAGAAATTAAGACAAAGTTACTATTAAAAGTAAGACGATAGAAACTAAGACGAAGTTACTATTCAAAGTAAGACGATAGAAACTAAGACGAAGTTACTATTCAATGTAAGACGATAGAAACTAAGACAAAGTCACTGTTCAAAGTAAGATGATAGAAACTAAGACAAAGTTACTGTTCAAAGTAAGACGATAGAAACTAAGACAAAGTTACTGTATAAAGTAAGACGAAACAAAGTAAGACGATTGAGGTCATGAACATAGTTTTTTTTTGTCATAACTTCCTCTATAGACATCCAAATGACTTGATTCTTGAACCATTGGACTTGTAAGACATTGCTCTATATCTCTACCAAAAACCATAGCCCTCTCAATCTAATTGAGCAAGATTGAGTGAAAAAGTAGAACGGGTACAATGAATGTACCCTTAAATAATATGAACTGGTGTTATTCTACAGAACATATTTCAGTATTGTGATGATATTTTGATCTTTAGAGTTCCAAATGAGATTATTTTTGACTTGAAGTAAACTAAAAACATAAGGCTAAAAATTATGTGAAGAAATAAATTTCTAAATCGGACTCTAAGAGTTTCAATATTTGGATGGAAGTTTAGTATAGGGTACTGACTCAGAATAAAAACAGTCTGAGAATATTTGGAGTATAACTTTCACATTTGGTGTCAATTTCTTTTCTAGATGAGAGTTTGACCAAATTAATTCATTTGCATCTTTTGATGGTACATGAATAGTAGATCTGAAAAGGGTGTCTTGAAAAAATCTGAAATAATTCAATGAGAAACGAATTGTGAATTCAATGGTATTAGTGAGGCATAAACCTAAGTATAAGTTATACTCAAATGAGTTTGATATGGGATCGATTTTGTGAAAGAAATTAACCGGGATTATCATGAACATGCATTGTACATAATTCAATTCATGCATGTGCATTATTGAATACTCTTAATCGGTCAGCTGGGATTTTTTTTGGACAGATTAGTTAGATTGTACTTATTTTCCTTATTCATGTAGTAATATTGTATTAGGTTTTGAATATGTACATATGGAGATTGTTAAAAGTCACAATGTAGACAATCGAGTTTTTATGAAATGAATTGAGGAAAAAAAGTTGGTTTCAAAATATTGTGGTTTTTTATGATACTTAGTAAGTAAATTATGATACCATGCCATGTGAAGCGAATGTAGTGATCGAACGTAGCATGCCCTTATCCTAGGGTATGTGCCAGGATGACCTCCGAGTGGCCCAGTGCGTATCCCTGGGTAAGGGGTGCTACATTTAGGTGGTATCAGAGCATGGTTTAGTATCTATTGGGACATATAGGAAGGTTAAGGATGAATTATCATGAATAATGATTGAAGTTATTATTTGTTATAGGATTCCCTCTAGGTGATCAGATTGATCAACCAGCTGACCAAGGATTGATGGGAGCCAGTAGGGAGTCCTCTGTGCCTCAACTTGAGGAGATGCCTCCTAGAGTTCCCGAAAGAAGGGAGAGGAGGTATGATAGGCTACAAAAGCTGAGAGCTATGGACTTTTATGATAGCACAGACCCTGCTGAAATCGAGGGATGGTTAGAGAGGATGAGAAGGGTGTTTGATCAAATGGACTATGAGCCTGATGAGAGGTTCAATTATGCAGTGTCTTTACTGCAGCGCCCAGCATATCAGTGGTGGAAGGTTGTGCCAGGCAGTACCACCAGGCCTTGTCAGTTGAAGTGGGAAGACTTTCTGAGGGTCTTCAGAGACAACTTCATGCCTAAGATCTATATGGAGATGAAGATGCAGGAGTTTTTGGACTTGAAGCAAGGCAGGATGTCAATGGTTGAGTATGAGGTCCGATTTAATGAATTGATGGGTTATGCTATTTCTCTGATCCCTACGGAAGAAGACAAGTGTAGAAGGTTTGAGAATGGGCTTAATATGGAGATCAGAACAAGGTTAGCGAGGTCAAATATGGGTACTTTCATTGAGTTGAGAGCTGCTTTAATTAGAATCAAACAACTAATGAGGGAGAAACAAACTGAGATTGGGCAAGGGTCTAGAGGAAAGAGGTTTTGTGAGAGTCAAGGCAGTTCTAGCAGGAGCCATAGTAAGCGCCAGAACAGAGCATTCAGATCATTAGGTGGAGCTAGGCAATCAGGAACTGAACAGAGGGGTAGATTTTCACAGACTGGCAGCAGAAGGGGTACGGCTCTAAATCAATTTTTAGTTTGTGAGCACTGTGAGAAGAGGCATGGTCGTGAGTGTTGGAGATTGACTGGAGCTTGTCTTAAATGCGGCTTCACCGAACACCAGATTAGGGATTGTCCTGCTACTTTGGGAGTTCAGTCTACTGTCAGTGGTGACCTAGAAGTAATACTACAGTCCAGCAGAGTCGAGGTGGTGGGTCTGGAAAGAGGCAGAGGTAGAGTCAGAGGGAGAGTTAGGAGTTCTTCCATGAGGACTAAGGGGTGGGACAACTGATCACATTCCCAAGCCAGGATCTATGCCATGACTAGGCAGGAGGCCCAAGACTCCCCAGATGTGGTAGCGGGTACGTTTCTTGTTTATGACTTTAAGGCTTTTGCACTGCTAGATCCAGGATCCACACACTTTTTATCGAACCGCATTTGGCATGTAGGTTACACTGTGATAGGGAGTTACTACAGTATGGATTAGAGGTGAGTACGTCAATAGGCAGTATTAAAGTTATAGGAGAGGTTTGTAAAGGATGCTTGATTAGAATTGATCAAACAATTTTGGAGGCAAACCTTATTATATTACAGTTGAGGGAGATAGATGTGATCCTAGGCATGGATTGGCTCACTGGCCATAGGGCCATCATGAACTGCTACACTAAGGAGGTAGTATTAGAATCTCCTGGTCAGCTGAGGGCAGTATTCAGAGGAGTTAGTCAGGCAGTGCCAGCTAGGATGACATCATTCACAAGTGTATTGAGGTTGATGCAGGGTGGATGCGAGGCTTTTCTGGCCCACATCATTGATACTAGAGTTGAGCAGGGAAGACCAGGATCACTCAAGTATCTTCCCAACACACCTACAACAAAAGCAATATCAGGGCATGTGCATACTTGAGCATACATCAGGCTACCGACAAGTGACGCATAAGGAACGACCTTCATTTCATCTATCTTTATCATTTTGTGGACATTGGGCCTTTGAGAATTCCTTGCAGAAACTGACAAGTCGAAGAAGACCGACTAGATTTGAGCAACATGTATGCATAGGAGACGATACAAAAGTCAAAGTTGAATTTTTTGGGACAGTTGAATTGCAATTAAATGCAGGGCATCTTTTGGTGTTACATGATGTTGCTTATTTACCCTCTATTAGGAGCAATTTGATTTTTGTAGTGTACAGGACATTTCAGTTGTTAGGGAGTTCCAGGATGTGTTTCCCGAAGACTTACCTAGTTTACCACTAGATCAGGAAATGGAGTTCATGATTGATCTAGTTCTAGGAGCTACTCCTATATCTATTCCTCCATATAGGATGGTACTTGTGGAACTGAAGGAGTTGAAGACTCAGATTCAGGAGTTACTAGAAAAGGATTTTATTAGACCCAGTGTTTCACCTCGGGGAGCTCCAGTTTTATTTGTGAAGAAGAAAGATGGGACTTTGAAGTTATGCATCGATATAGGCAATTGAATCGGGTGACAGTGAAGAACAAGTACCCGTGGCCTAGAATTGATGATTTACTTGATCAGTTGCAAGGAGCTCAGGCATTCACTAAACTGGACTTGAGGTTAGGGTATTATCAGTTAAAGATAGCTGTGTGCCTAAGAGTGCGTTTAGGAGCAGGTATGGGCACTTTGAGTTTTTAGTGATGCCATTTAGGTTAACTAATACCCTGGAAGCTTTTATAGCCTTGATGAATAAGGTATTTCAGCCCTACCTGGATTGATTTGTAATTGTGTTTATTGATGATATTTTGGTGTATTCGAAGAGCAAGAAGGAGCATTCTGAGCATCTGAGAGTCATTTTACAGATCATGAAAGAGAAACAACTATATGCCAAATTTAGTAAGTGTGAATTTTGGCTAGATCAAGTGGTATTTCTGGGACATATAGTGATTGGAGATGGCATACAGGTAGATCCGAAGAAGATAGAGGCAGTGATGAATTGGAAAACTCTGAGAAACGTGTTAGAGATCCAAAGCTTCCTAGGATTGGCCAGATATTACTGAAAATTTGTCGAGGGACGTTCTTTGATCTCATCCCCTTTGATTAAACTTTTGAGGAAGAACGCAGTGTTTAGGTGGAATGAGGAGTGTCAGAAGAGCTTTGAGAAGCTGAAACATTGGTTGACTACTGCACCGATGTTGACCATTCCATCAGGGACCGGAGGATATGTGGTATATAGTGATGCGTCGCATCAAGGATTGGGATGTGTACTGATGCAGCATGGCAAGGTGATTGCCTATGCATCGAGACAATGAAGGTCTCACGAAATCAATTATCTGGTACATGTTTTAGAGCTAGCTGCAGTTGTCTTTGCTCTAAAGATTTGGAGACATTATTTGTATGGAGAGACTTTTCAGATGTTCACTGATCATAAGAGTCTGAGGTATTTACTGAGTAAAAAGGAGTTAAATTTGAGGCAGAGGAGATGGATTGAGCTACTGAAAGACTATGATTGCACTATTGAATACCACCCAGGGAAAGCTAATATGGTGACAAATGCTTCGAGTAGGAAGTCTAATATCATTACAGCTCAGATTCAATTATCGAGGCTAACTAATTTGTTACATTTGAGAGCTCTGAATGTGGAGCTGAATGTGGAGCTGAATCTGGAGCAAAATGAAGCACTAATTGCTACTTTAAAGTTTAGACCGATGCTACATGACCGAATCAGGAAAGTCCAAGCCAAAGATCCTAATATAGTGAAGCTTATGGAGAAAGTGAAAGTGAATCCAGATTCTGAGTTTGAATTGAGGGATGAGACATTATGGTTAAGACAGAGGCTGTGTGTGCCTAATGTGGATGATCTGAGGAAGGAGATTCTTGAGGAAGCTCATATGGCTACCTATGCTATGCATCCTGGTACTACCAAGATGTATAACACATTGAAACAACATTTTTGGTGGCCTGGAATGAAGAAGAAAGTGGCAGAATATGTGTCTAAGTGTATGACATGCCAGCAGGTGAAAGTTGAGCACCAAGCTCCAGTGGGGAAGTTACATTCATTACCCAATCTAAAGTGGAAATAGGAACGAATCACTATGGATTTCATCATAGGATTGCTTAAGAATTTGAGGCAGCATGATGCGATCTGGGTCATAGTGAACCGATTAACCAAATCAGCTCACTTCTTACCAGTGAGAGAGAATAACTCACTGGATAAGTTGGGCCAGAAGTATGTAAATGAGATAGTGAGACTACATGGGGTTCCAGTGTTCATATTAACGGACAGGGATCCCAGATTTACTTCAAAATTTTGGAGTAGCCTGTAGTCTAGTATAGGGACTAAGTTGAACTTTAGTACAGCGTTTCATCCTCAGACAGATGGACAGAGTGAGAGGACAATTAAGACAGTTGAGGATATGCTCAGGGCTTTTGTATTGGAGTTTAGAGGAGCTTGGGATCAATATATGCATTGATAGAGTTTGCTTATAATAATCATTATCACAGTAGTATCGAAATGGCACCATATGAGGCATTCTATAGTAGAAAAAGTCAGTCGCCATTATATTGGGATGAAGAGGGTTTGAGATTGGTGGAAGGCCCAGAATTAATACAAGACACGGTGGACAAGGTGAAGTTGATCCGAAGCTTAATTAAGCGGCTCAGGATAGACAGAAGAGTTATGTGGATTAACATCGATGTGAAATGGAATATAATGTGGGAGACAAAGTGTTTCTAAGAGTGTCACCTTGGAAAGAAGTGTTGAGATTCGGTAAAAAAGATAAGTTGAGCCCTAGGTACATTGATCCTTATGAGATCAGAGAGAGGATTGGATCTTTAGCCTATAAGTTGGCTTTACCAAATGATATGTCTCAATTGCATAATGTGTTTCATGTGAGTATGCTTCGAAAATACCGATCAAATCTGACACATGTGATACCAGCTCAGGAGATTGAGGTTACTAGTAACTTAAACTATATTGAGTAGCCAATTAATATTGTGGGATCGCAGATCAAGCAATTGAGGAACAAGGTCATTCTATTGGTAAAAGTCCTTTGGAGGAACCACTTAACTGAAGAAGCCACATGGGAAACAGAGGAGCATATGAGGAGACAATATCCCCACCTATTTGAGCGAACAAGTAAGAATTTCGAGGACAAAATTTCTTTAAGGAGGGAAGAGTTGTAACATCCCATTACCTATGGGAAGGTTAAAATAGTAAATATGAGTGTTCAATGACAGATAAAGAAATGCATGTTCATGTTCATGCATAATATGACAGGCTTATATAAGTGAATAGCGATATTTTACTCCTAAATATGTCTATACATGCATTCATTGATATTCCGGGTATAAAGGGATTGGTTTGTGATTTTTTAGACAATTATGAATGTTTTTACATTGAAAATTTTACGGGTTAGTAGAATTGTATTATTTTGAATTTTGGTATATTTAGGAATAATTTCAGAATTTTTGGAATTTTTATTGAAAAAGGAATTAAAAGAATATTGGGGAAATTTGGATTGTAAAGATGATAATTGTATTGAAAAAGGAGAGCTAAAGGGAGTTAGTTTCAAAAGAAACTAAGTTAGACTTTAATGTGAGGGAAGTGACAATTATCTCTTAGGCTGTGTACTTTTGCTAGAAGTAGGCTACTGTTCTCTGAGAGTTGATAGGTTAAGTATTATGTCTAAGTTCTTTCTTCATCGTCATCTTCTTCAAGTTTTCTTTCCATACACCGTGTTTTCTATCAAACACCTCCTAAGAGATTTTTTTATACTTTCCCTTTTCTACAACAAACCTACTTTGCCATTTGTGTCCTCTACCCTAAGAAAAAAAAACCGGAAGCTGGTCATTGTACTCAGCGAAGTACGGAAATTGTGTGGAGTTTAGGGCTTGAAGATTTTCGAGTTTCAGCAGGTAAGTAGTGAACAAATCCTTTAGAGTGGGGGATTTATGAAATAAATTTGATAAGTTACTATCATCTGCATGGAAAATGACATTTACGTGGTTGTCCGTAAATATTGTGTTGTTGGGGATAAAAAATTTGGTTATAGTGTTAATTTGGTGTTTTGAAAGATCATTGGCGATTAGGTGCTGTAGAATATTGAAAGTTGAAAAATCAGGAAAATGTTCACTAAATATGCTTTAGTCTTTTAGCCATAACATTTTCTTTAGTTGTCCAAACAAGATGATTCTTAATTTGGATTAACCTAGAGATATATGACTATATTTTGTATGAAGACATCGAATTTCAATTCTATCTGTAAGAGTCTCAAAATTTGTCATGAAGTGAGAACTGGATGCAGTACATTGGAAGATGAATGTAAAATTCGTGTTATGATTTCGGGAGAAAATCTGGATTAATCTAGATAGATTTTGGCAAAATTGTCTCTTTGAAATTGTAGATGATCTTTCCAGCTTTCTAATGGTATAAAGTTTGTAAGTTTTGGATATCGGAGTTGAGAGATACGAGCATTACAAGTTGTATTGTTGCATCATCTTAGTTACTGTACATTCTAAGACGAAGTTACTGTACAAAGTGAGACGAAGTTATTGTACAAAGTGAGACGAAGTTATTGTACAAAGTAAGATGAAGCAAAGTCAGATGATTGAGGTCATGAACATAGTTGTTTCTTTTGGTCATAACTTCCTCTCTAGACATCCAAATGACTTGATTCTTGAACCATTGGACTTGTAAGACATTACTCTACATCTATAACAAAAACCATAGCCCTATAAATCTAATTGAGTAAAATTGAGTGAAAAAGTGGAATGGGTACAGTGAGTGTACCCTTAAGTAGTATGAACTGTTGTTATTCTACTAAACATACTTCAATATTTTGACGATATCATGATCTGTAGAGTTCAAAATGAGATGATTTTTAACTTGGAGTAAACTAGATACATAGGGATACAAATTATGTGAAGAAATAAATTTCTAAATAGGACTCTAAGAGTTTCAATATTTGGATGGAAGTTGACTATAGGGTACTGACTCAGAATAAAAGCAGTCTGAGAATATTTGGAGTATAACTTTCACATTACTGAACCAAATTGAGTGATTTTAGTGTCAATAGAAATATAAGATATAGAGGAATACTTTTCTGGATGAGAGTTTGAACAAATTAATTCATTTTCATCTTCTAATCGCACATGAACAATAAATCCGAAAGGGGTGTCTTAGAAAAATCTGAAGTGATTCAATGAGAAACGAATTGTTAATTCAATGGTATTAGTGAGGCATAAACCTAAGTATAAGTTATACTCTCATGAGTTTGATATGGGATCGATTTTGTGATGAAAATTACCCAAGATTATCATGAACATGCATTGTACGTAATTCATTTCATGCATTTGCATTATTGAATACTCTTAATTGTGCAAATTGTGATATATGTGCATGTTATTTGTTATAGAGGAATAACTGGAACGTTAACCTCTAGATGTTGCTAACACTTTCAAGCATTAGCTTCGGGAGCAACTTGTGAGTAACCTAGATGGTTTCTCTCAATTATTGTTTATTTATAATTATGTTTTGAATAATGAATGAATGGGAATGTGAGACCTATGCATTTTGTCAAGTGATTGATTGTGTTACATTCATTCCATTCATGAATGCATAATCAAATAATGGAAGTTATGACCAGAGTAGTCAATGATCAAAGTTTAAAGCTCAACGAGTGAAATTGAGCCTCGAGTTCAAAAGTGTTTCAGAGCCTCAAGCTCAACGTGTAATGAGCCTAGTATCCAAAAACAAATACGAGACATTTCAGGCACTCAGTCACAACAATGTAACAATTGAAAAGTGTCTCATGAGCATTTCATATTCATCTTGTTAATTATGTTTGATAGAGCGAAATGCAAAAAAAAATTGCTTATGCTTAAGTGAAAATGTGTTACTTATGTGAAATGCATAATTGTGAAATAATTGTGATATGAATTGATGTGTTACATGAATTGAGTGAACCATCGATGATGGTTACCTCATTGAGTTCGCAAAACTCATCAAAATTACAACGTTGTCTTTTCAGGACCTAGGGACGACTCTAGCGTTTGAGAGGCTCTAGTGTTGAGTAGATTGTTATTGGCAAGAGAAGTCATAGTTTAAATGTCGGTCAGTTGGAATTTTTGAACATATTAGTTAGATTGTACAAAGTTTCCTCATTCAAGTAGTACTATTGTATTAGGTTTTGATGATGTACATATGGAGATTGTTGAAAGTCACAATGTAGACAATCGAGTTCGTATGAAATGAATTGAGGAAAAAGTTGGCTTTTAAAATATTGTGCTTTTCATATGATACTTTATAAGTGCACTATGATACCATGTCATATGAAGTGTTTGTAGTGATCGAATGTAGCGTGCCCTTATCATAGGATATGTGCTGGAATGACCTTCAGGCGTCCCAGTGTGTACCCTGAGATAAGGAGGTGCTACATTTAGGTGGTATCAAAACATGGTTTAGTATCTATTAGGGCATATAGGAATGTTAAGGATGAATTATCGTGAAAAATGTGGATAATGATTAAAGTTATCATTTGTTATAGGTCATCCGCTCTAGGTGATCAGATTGATCAACCAGCTAACCAAGGATCGATAGGAGCTAGTAGGGAGTCCTCAGTACCTCGATTTGAGGAGATGCCTCTTAGAGTTTTCGAAAGAAGGGAGAGGAGGTATGATAGGCTATAAAAGCAGGAAGTTGTGGACTTTTATAGTAGCACAGACCCTGCTGATGCCAAGCAGTACCACTAGGCTTTGTCAATTGAAGTGGGAAGACTTTCTGAGGGTCTTTAGAGACAACTACATGCCTAAGATCTATCTGGAGATGAAGATGCAAGAGTTCTTGGAATTAAAGCAAGGCAGGATGTCAATGGCTGAGTATGAGGTCCGATTTAATGAATTGATGAGTTATGCTATTGCTTTGATCCCTACAGAAGAAGACAAGTGAGAAGATTTGAGAATGGGCTTAATATGGAGATCAGAACAAGGTTGGTGATGTCAGATATGGGTATTTTCATTGAGTTGAGAGCGGCTTCAGTTAGAATCGAACAACTGATGAGGGAGAAACAAGCTGAGACTGGGCAAGGATCTAGAGGAAAGTGGTTTAGTGAGAGTCAAGGTAGTTCTGGCAAGAGCTATAGTAACCGCCAGAATAGAGCATTCAGATCATCAGGTGGAGCCAGGCAGTCAAGAACTGGGCAGAGGGGTAGATTTTCACAGACTGGCAGTGGAAGGGGTACGGCTCTAAATCAGTTTCCAATTTGTGAGCACTGTGAGAAGAGGCATGGTGGTGAGTATTGGAGATTGACTGGAGCTTGCCTTAAATGTAGCTCCATAGACTACCATATCAGAGATTGCCCAGCTACTTTGGGAACTCATTCTGCTGTCAGTGGGCGATCTGGAAGTAATACTATAGTCTAGCAAAGCCGAGATGGTGAGTCTGGACAGAGAGACAGAGGTAGAGTCAGAGGGAGAGCTGGCAGTTCTTCCATGAGGACTGAGAAGCGGGGCAACCGATCACAGTCCCAAGCCAGGGTTTATGCCATGACTAGGCAGGAGGCCCAAGACTCACTAAATGTGATATCAGGTGCGCTTCTTGTTTATGACTTTGATGCTTTTGCACTGCTAGATCTAGGATCCACACATTCTTTTATCGCACCGCATTTGACATGTATCAAGAAATTTTGGAGGCAAACCTTATTATATTACAGTTGAGGGAGATAGATGTGATCCTAGGCATGGATTAGCTCACTGCTCATAGGGCCATCATGAACTGCTACACCAAGGAGGTAGTATTAGAATCTCCTGGTCAGCCGAGGGTAGTATTTAGAGGAGTTAGTCAGGCAGTGCCAACTAGGATGATATCATTCACGAGTGCATTAAGGTTGATGCAAGGTGGATGTGGAGCTTTTTTTAGAGTCATTTTGCAAATCATGAGAGAGAAATAAATGTATGTCAAATTCAGTAATTATGAATTTTGGTTGGATCAGGTGGTGTTTCTGGGACATATATTGACCGGAGATGGCATACAGGTAGATCTAAAGAAGATAGAGGTAGTGATGAATTGAGAAACTCTGAGAAATATGTCAGAGATTCGAACCTTCCTAGGATTGGCTAGATATTACCAAAAATTTGTCGAGGGATTTTCTCTAATCTCGGACCCTCTGACAAAACTTTTGAGGAAGAATACAGTGTTTAGGTGGTATGAGGAGTGTCAGAAGAGCTTTGAGGAGCTGAAACATTAGTTGAATACTACACCGGTGTTGACCATTCCATCAGGGACCGGAGGATATATGGTGTATAGTGATGCGTCGCATCAATGATTAGGATGTGTACTGATGCAACATGACAAGGTGATTGCCTATGCATCGAGACAATTAAGGTCTCACGAGATCAATTATCTGGTACATGGTTTAGAGCTAGCTGCAGTTGTCTTTGCTCTAAAGATTTGGAGACATTATTTATATAAAGAGACTTTTCAGATATTCACTGATCATAAGAGTCTAAGGTATTTACTAAGTTAGAAGGAGTTAAACTTGAGGCAAAGGAGATGGATTGAGCTACTGAAAGACTATGATTGCACTATTGAATACCACCTGGGGAAAGCTAATGTAGTGGCAGATGCTTTGAGCAGGAAGTCTAATATCAGTACAGCTCAGATTTAGTTATTGAGGCTACCTAATTTGTTACATTTGAGAGCTTTGAATGTGGAGCTGAATATGGAGCAAGATGAAGCACTAATTGCTACTTTAAAGCTAAGACCGATGCTATATGACCGAATCAGGAAAGTCCAAGGCAAAGATCCTAATATAGTGAAGCTTATGGAGAAAGTGAAAGTGAATCCAGATTTTGAGTTTGAATTGAGGGATGAGACATTATGGATGAGACAGAGGTTGTGTGTGCCTAATGTGGATGATCTAAGGAAGGAGATTCTTGAGGAAGCTCATATGGCTACCTATGTTATGCGTCCTGGTACTACTAAGATGTATAACACATTAAAGCAACATTTCTGGTGTCCTGGAATGAAGAAGCAAGTGGCATAATATGTGTCTAAGTATATAACGTGCCAGCAGGTGAAAGCTAAGCACCAATCTCTTGTGGGAAAGTTACATTCGTTACCCATTCCGGAGTGGAACTGATCACTATGGACTTCAACATGGGATTGCCTAAGACTCCGGGGAAACATGATGCGATCTAGGTCATAGTGGACTAGTTGACCAAATCGACTTACTTCTTAACAGTAAAAGAGAATAACTCACTGGATCAGTTGGCCTAGAAGTATGTAAATGAAGTGGTGAGACTGCATGGAGTTCCAATGTCCATATTATTGAACAGGGATCCCAGATTTACTTCGAGGTTTTGGAGGAGCCTGCAATCTGCTATGAGGACTAAGTTGAACTTTAGTACAATGTTTCATCCTCAGACAGATGGACATAGTGAGAGGACAATTAAGACCGTTGAGAATATGCTCAGTTCTTGTGTATTGGAGTTTAGAGGAGCTTGGGATCAATATATGACATTGATAGAATTTGCTTATAATAATCATTATCACAGTAGTATCAAAATGGCACTGTATGGTAAAAAATATTGGTTATCATTGTATTGGGATGAAGAGGGTTTGAGAATGGTGAAAGGTCCATAATTAATACAGGACACAGTGGACAAGGTGAAGTTGATCCGAAGCTGAATTAAAGCGACTCAGGATAGACAGAAGAATTATGTGGATCAACACCGACGTGAAATAGAATACAGTATGGGAGACAAAGTGTTTCTAAGAGTGTTACCTTGGAAAGGAGTTTTGAGATTCAGTAAAAAAGGTAAGTTGAGCCCTAGGTACATTGGTCCTTATGAGATTATAGAGAGGATTGGAATTTTAGCCTATAAGTTGTCTTTACCGAATGAGATGTCTTAATTGCATAATGTGTTTCATGTGAGTATGCTCTGAAGATACCGATCGGATCCGACACATGTGATACTGGCTCAGGAGATTGAGGTTACTAGTAATTTAAGATATATTGAGGAGCCAATTAAGATTGTGGGATCGCGGATTAAGCAATTGAGGAACAGAGTCATTCCATTGGTGAAAGTCCTTTAGAGAAACCATTCAATTGAAGAGGCAACTTGGAAAATAGAGGAGCATATGAGGAGACAATATCCCCATCTGTTCGAGCAAGTAGGTAAGAATTTCAAGGACAAAATTTCTTTAAGGAGTGGAGAGTTGTAACATCCTATTACCTGTGGGAAGGTTAGAATGGTAAATGTGAGTGATTAATGAGAGCTTAGAGATGTATTTGCATGCTTATGCACGATGTGTCATACACATACATGAGAATAGTGAAAATTTTGCACATGAACATAATTGTACATGCATTCTTGAATAATTCCGGGTATAACTAGATTAAGTTGGGATTTCTAGGAGTTTTGAGAATTTTAAATTTATTTATATGGAGAATTGTGGTTATATGTGTTGAAAATTTGATTTGGAGAGTATAATTGTTGATGTAGGATTTTTGGAGAATTTTGGAAATTTTAATGAATTTAGGAACAAATTTTTGGAAAATTATGGAAAATAGGAAAAAAGAAATCAAAAGAAGATTTGAAGATAGTTGAATTATAAATATGAAAGTTAAGGGAGTTAGTTTCAAAAGAAACTAAGTTAGAGCTTGATGTGAGGGAAGTGACAATTATCTTAGGCTGTGTACTTTTTCTAGAAGTAGGCTACTGTTCTCTGAAAGTTGATAGGTTAAGTATTATGTCTAAGTTCTTTCTTCATCGTTATCTTTTTCAAGTTTTTTTCCATACACCGTGTTTTTCATCAAACACCTCCTAAGAGATTTTTTATGCTTTTCCTTTCCTACACCAAACCTACTTTGCCATTTGTGTCCTTTAACCTAAGAAAAAAAAACTGGAAGCTGGTCATTGTACTCAGCGAAGTGTGAAAATTGTGTGGAGTTTAGGGCTTGAAGATTTTGGAGTTTCAGCAGGTAATTAGTGAATAAATCCTTTAGAGTTGGGAGATTTATGGAATAAATTTGATAAGTTACTATCATCCACATGAAAAATGGCATTTACGTAGTTGCCCATAAATATTGTGTTGTTAGGGATGAAAAATTTGGTTATAGTGTTAATTTAGTGTTTTGAAAGATCATTGGCAATTATGTGTTGTAGAATATTGAATGTTGGAAAATTGGGAAAATATTCACTGAATATGTTTCAGTCTTTTAGCCATAACGTTTTCTCTAGTTGTCCAAATGATATGATTCTTAATTTGGACTAACCTAGAGATATATGGCTATATTTCGTATAAAGAAATCAATTTTCAATTCTCTCTCTAAGAGTCTCAAAATTTGTCATGAAGTGAGAACTAGGTGCAGTACATTGGAAGATGAATGTAAAATTTGTGTTCTGAGTTCAGGAGAAAATCTGGATTGATCTAGAAATATTTTGGCAAAATTTCTCTTTGGAAGTTGTATATGATCTTTCCAACATTCCAACGGTATAAATTTTGTAAATTTTTTATATCGGAGTTGAGAGATACGAGCATTACAAGTTGTAAGGTTGCATCATCTTAGTTACTGTACATTCTAAGACGAAGTACTGTTCAAAGTAAGACGATAGAAACTAAGATGAAGTTACTGTTCAAAGTAAGATGATAGAAACTAAGACGAAGTTACTGTACAAATTGAGATAAAGTTATTGTTCAAAATAAGACGATAGAAACTAAGAAAAAGTTACTATTCAAAGTAAGATGATAGAAACTAACAAGAAGTTACTTTACAAAGTAAGACGATAGAAACTAAGACGAAGTTACTATTCAAAGTAAGATTATAGGAACTAACATGAAGTTACCGTTCAAAGTAAGATGATAAAAACTAAGATGAAGTTACTATACAAAGTGAGATGAAGTTACTATTCAAAATAAGACGATAGAAACTAAGATGAAGTTACTGTATAAAGTAAGACGAAGTTACTGTTCAAAGTAAGATGATAGAAACTAAGATAAAGTTACTATACAAAGTAAGATGAAGTTATTGTACAAAGTAAGATGAAGTTATTGTACAAAGTGAGACGAATTTACTGTACAAAGTGAGACGAAGCAAAGTAAGACGATTGAGGTCATGAACATAGTTGTTTCTTTTGGTCATAACTTCCTCCCTAGACATCTAAATGACTTGATTCTTGAACCATTGGACTTGTAAGACATTGCTCTAAATCTCTAACAAAAACCATAGCCCTCTGAATCTAATTGAGTAAGATTGAGTGAAAAAGTGGAACGGGTATAGTGAGTGTACCCTTAAATATTATGAACTGGTGTTATTCTATGGAACATACTTTCGTATTTTGATTATATCCTGATCTGTCGACTTCCAAATGACACGATTTTAGACTTGGAGTAAACTAGAAACACAGCGCTACAAATTATGTGAAGAAATAATTTCTAAATCAGACTCTAAGAGTTTTAATATTTGGATGGAAGTTGACTATAGGGTACTGACTCATAATAAAAGCAGTCCGAGAATATTTGGAGTATAACTTTCACATTGCTGAACCAAATTGAGTGATTTTAGGGTCAATGGAAATATAATATATAGAGGAATACTTTTCTAGATGAGAGTTTGATCAAATTAATTCATTTGCATCTTCTGATCGTACATGAACAGTAGACCCGAAAGGGGTGTCTTGTAAAAATTTGAAGTGATTCAATGAGAAATGAATTATGAATTCAATGTTATTAGTGAGGCATAAACCTAAGTATAAGTTATACTCACATGAGTTTGATATGGGATCAATTTTG
>JANIHY010047154.1:0-18278 GCA_027479065.1 Erythroxylum brevipes
CGGTTTGATAGCGGTTCACTACCGGTTGAACCTCTAAACCTTAAACCTTTCCTTCGATCGGTTCGATGTCCGGTCCGATTTTTAAAACATTGGTTTAAATGACGCGGTTTGTTTGTCCTAAAGTCAGAATCTTTCCTGGCATGTGAGCGTGTTTAAGTATATGATAGGTGTGAATGATGTTCCTCACTTTCTCTCTCTTATTCCTCTATCTGTCTCCCTCTTCCTCTCCAATCAAAATTCAACAAAATCCAACCACAACCCAGTAAGTTCGAAGCTTTTTTACTTTTCGCTTATGGGTCTTTTGTCAATTTTCTCTTTGACCATGTTTGCCTGTTGAATTGAATTGCTGTGGGTTGTTTGTGGTATTTCTTCGTCCAACTTGGTTCAATTTGTTGATTTTTCTGAGTTTTGGAAGGGAAAAGGTAACTGTTGATGAATTCGGAACCCTCCTTTCCTTATTGGGGATTCTTCCAGATCTTTACGTTATCTGGTTATTCGCGTTCTTCCGATCTTCAATTTTTATTCTTTTTCCTCCCTCCTACATCTTCAATCTGTCTTGTTTTTCTCTTTTGTTGATATTTATTGTTTGCTCATCATTAATCTCAAGATTGTTACTCGAATTCCAGTAGTATGCTTTTCCATATTTGATTTTGGTTTTAGTTGTCTTTCTCTAAGCTCATCCTTGACGTCTTTGCTCTCTATCTCTCCTCTTTCATTTCTTTGGCAAGGTCAATTTTTCTCTTTGTACTGGTTTGTTTCCCCTCAAATCCCAGTATGATTTTTTTATATATATTAGCCTTAGATTTTTCTCTCAATTTATCCTTTGTGCTTCAAATCTACAATTCTCTATGTTCCCCTCAAATCCCAGTATGATTTTTTTTATATATTAGCCTTAGAATTTTCTCTCAATTTGTCCTTGGTGCTTCAAATCTGCAATCTATGTTTCCCCTTCCCCTTGGTTTCAAAAATTTTCATCAGAAAATTTTGACTAAAGAGTTAGATTTTCTACATCTGTTCTTTTGGTCCCTTTGTTGCCCTAGAAGACGGATTGTTTTATCAGATGATCTAGCCCATTTATTGCTGTGCTTGACCTCTGCATAAGCTTTTTAAGCAGTCGTAACATCCCTCTTTTTCTTTCTGTTGTCGTTTATATTTCCTGAAACTTTCTGTTATTGATACTTTGGATCTGTGTATATATTCTTGCATACTGTTCATTTGAGTTCTTACCATGAGTTTATAACATTTTTTTTTTCTTATTAGTGGCTCTTATGTTGTTTATTGCAAACACAGGTGTAGCTACATCAACATCAGGAATAAAGAAAAGGAGACAGTCGAAGGATTGGAAGAGGAAGTATGGAAGAATCAATGGCAGCAAGGTATTGGTGTTACATGTGCTCTGAAATGGTGGATCCCATCATGGAGGTTGAGGTTAAATGTCCCTTTTGCATGAATGGATTTGTTGAAGAAATGAGTACCAGCCCGATGAATATGCAGGACCCTGGTGCTGATTTTGGGTCAGATCGCACCCTTTCTCTCTTGGGTCCTATTTTGCTTGGTATGATTGGTAACTCCCCCCATCGCAGAAGATCTAGAAGAAGGGGTTTTGATGATGATGAAGACAATGCTGACAGTGAAGCATGGCATGGAGGAGAGACTGAACTGGACCGTGAAATTGAAGCAATCATTAGGAGGAGGAGGAGGAGGAGAAGCTCGGCTACCATACTGCAATTGCTTCAAGGAATTCGAGCTGGAACGTTGACTGAATCGGAGAATTATGAAGAAGATAGTGATAGGGATAGAGAAAGAGAACGTGTCATTTTGATTAATCCCTTCAATCAATCTATTGTTGTACAAGGTTCTCATGAGTCTAGCAATGGCCAAAACCAGAACCAAAATCACATTGGATCACTAGGTGGTTATTTTGTTGGTCCTGGTTTAGACTTGTTATTGCAGCATTTGGCAGAGAATGATTCCAATAGATATGGGACTCCTCCTGCTCATAAGGAGGCAATTGACGCATTACCTACTGTGACAATTAAAGAGAAATTGCAGTGTTCAGTGTGTTTGGATGAATATGGGATTGGTACTGAGGCAAAGGAAATGCCTTGTAAACATAAGTTTCATAAGGAGTGCATATTACCATGGCTGGAACTTCATAGTTCTTGTCCAGTTTGCAGGTATCAGCTGTCTGTTGATGAGTCTAAACTTGATTCTGAGAGGCCTAGGAATATCAATACTCAGACACTGAATGATAATGATGGTGGTGAGACTAATATTAATCATGGGAGCACTTTTGAGGAGGGAGATGGCGAAGGGAGAAATGGAAGTGGGAGAAGATTTTCCTTTCCTTGGCCTTTCAATAGTTTGTTCTCCACCTCGTCATCCCAATCTGGTGGAAGTAATTCATCATCCCCACCATCCTCTTGAAGAACTGCGCCTGGAAATGCTTATTAATCTGATCATTGCCTATCAATTTGTGAGTTGCTGTAGTTTAGTTATCCATCCCTATCGTGTTCATGTACATATTATCTTTGCCACACTTGAGGTTGAATCCAATTTGTTTTTCAATTCACATGCTTCTAATAGATTCTCTTTTTTTTTTTAATGTAATTCTTTCCTTATTGAAGAAATTTCCGATCCTTCTATATCAATGCGTATAAATCTTTGGCCACAGCGGATGTTTCAGCACTATGCTATTAAATTTGCGTAACTTTAATGTTTTTGTTTTACTTTGACGCACTTCTTTTACTACCATTTTACTGAACTCTCGTATGATATATCATATGCTATTTAGTTTTTAAAACCAAGTTCGATATCATTAATTATGTGCTAGTTCTTACAAGTGCATCAATTACATGCCAACTCCGAATTTTCCTTCTTTGAAGTGAAAACTCACCAAATCAGTTGGTGCTCAACTTTTAAATTTGTGAAGAAAAGCAGCGTAAGATAAAACAAAGCAAACCAAAAAAAGTTTTAGTGCTGCCATCATACTTGACAGCATAGTTCATTCAAAATTTAAGAATGCGAAATTACTCTCCTCATAACTTAACCCCTTCTATCCTGTCTCCTCCTCCAAACATTAAAAGGAAATTGGCAAATTCTAAGAAGCATCACTTGACAGTGATGATCTTGATGACAGATGCAGTTCCAACTCGGTGCAGAGCCACCACAGAGTCTCCACTCTTACATAGTCCTTTTGCCTTAGCATGCTGGATTGCGAAATCCAAAGCTTCTTCTGTTGTCTCAGAGTGAGAAGCCTTGGCAGATCCAGCATATAAAATTGGCACCAACCCACGGAAAATAAGGCTGTGCCTTGCAGGTGCTTCGTCACTGCATGACCAATCAAATGAATCAGTCTTAATCTCAGGCACAACCACAGATAAAATGGGCATGCCCGGCCTGTACTTAGCCACCAGTTTTGCAGTACTTCCTCCCCTTGTTAACACCAGTATAAAAGCTGCTTTTGTTGAATTAGCTGTTCTGACAGCAGAGGAGGCAAGGCTTTCTAAAGGGCTCATGGGCACAGGTGAATGTTGCATGATCCTTTTAAATACATCTCCATAATCAAGTGTGCTCTCTGCTTCTACACAAATCTTTGCCATAGTCCGAACGGCAAGCTCTGGATATGCTCCAGCTGCAGTCTCACCACTCAGCATCACGCAATCAGTACCATCAAGAACCGCATTGGCAACATCTGTAGCTTCTGCTCTGGTTGGTCTTGGAGACTTGATCATGGACTCAAGCATCTGGGTTGCGGTGACAACAGGTTTTCCTTGGATGTTGCACTTATAGATCATTACTTTCTGTGCTAGAAAAATCTTCTCAATTGGGATTTCCATTCCAAGGTCACCACGAGCCACCATAAATGCATCCGTGTTTGCTAAGATATCATCAAAATTTGCCACCCCTTCTTGATTTTCAACCTATCAAAGTTTTCAAGTAGTGGGAATGATACATAAGTGAGACAATAACCACTGCAACTTGCTACCTATACTCGATTACATGACAATTACTTGACAGTCGTTCACTCAAAATCAATTGCATGGTTCCAATTTCTGCCAACAAGAAAGCGGTAAATACTTTAACACGGTAAGCATACCTTTGACATGAGAAGGATACTCTTGGCATGATCGCCCAATAAGTTCCGCACTTCCACGAGATCTGAGCCTTTTCGAACAAAAGAAAGAGCAATCATGTCAATGTGATTAGGAACCCCCCACCCCATGATATCATCCTTGTCTTTATCGGTCAAGGTTGGCAGATCCACTATTACTCCTGGGAGATTAACATTCTTCCTTTCACCAAGAATAGCTGAGTTCTCGCATCGGCACCGAACCAAACCAGCATTTTTGTCACATGATAGAACAGTGAATGAAATGGTGCCATCAGCACAAAGTATGACACTCCCTGGCTTGACATCTTCTGCCAATTTCTTGTAGCTCATGCAGATCATATTTTCATCGCCCTTGATGCTATAGTCAGTAGAAATGGTGATCTCCTGACCTTGTTTTAGCTGGATGGGTTTGGCATCTTTTAAGAAACCAGTTCGAATCTCTGGTCCCTGTTACACATGAACTGAAAAAAATTAAAGATTTTGTGTGTGGATTCAAACAATTACGAAGGCTGCAAAGAGAAAGAGATGGATGGAATTGGAATCAACAGAATCTGAAACATTTTTTATCAAGAAAAAGAACAAGGGGGTAAAGTAAATCATAGGAATTCCATAGAGGAAAGGGCGGACCTTGGTGTCAAGCATAACAGCACAGAGAATACCGGTGTTGTCCATAGCAGTCCTAAGATTGTTAAGCGTTTCTTGGTGATACTCGTGAGATCCATGAGAGAAATTGAATCTAGCAACGTTCATGCCGGCCATCAACAGCTTCTCGCACATCTCAATGGATCTGGAAGCAGGACCCAGCGTGCGTACGATCTTGGCTTTCTTCTCCATTTCTATCTGTTTTTGGTTCTGAAACCGCAGTACCCACAACAGAAAAGAGAGGAATTGATCAGCAAAAACACATCTTTCTTGTAAATTAGGTATACAGATAGATTGATGAAATGATAGGACTTGAAAGAAAGTACAAAAATGAAATGTCAACGGCGAGCGAGAAACACGGAAGCGAATCCAAAAATCAATAACACCTACTCATTTATAAACAACGTACATATGTACATAAATACAAACCTACAAAAACTCTGATGTAGAAAGAAAGAAAGATAGTCACAAATCTCTTGCTTTATAGAACAAGAAGTGCTCTTCTTAGTAGACAAACAACTAAAGCATAACAGATGGAATATATTACGAGAGACGGACGTCGAAGAAGGTGCAAGCATTACAATTCCATTGGTTGCGGAATAGTCGTTTTGGGCCCTTTCTGTCTCTGACTTTTCTTTGGTTGGTTGGTTTCTAGAAGTAGAATAGAACAACTCTTACTTTATTTCCTTCCTTTTTTAACTACATTTTAGTGTAATATATAAATGATTTCTACAAAATTATAATGACGAAATGGTGTCAATGTCATAGCAAAATTTGTCAACTTTAAACCAAATCCTGATTTGTTTAACAAAAATGTAATCCAATCCAATCTAATCTAAACTATGCATAACGTTTCAGACATGGAACCATTGGACGTTTGTTCTTTTCTTACACCCAAAAGGCAGGTTCCAACGAATACAAACAAAGCAGAAGCACCAGAAATGAGGACTATCCATTATGCTCATGAAATTTGTTCCTGAATCCAATTAGTCAAAATCCTCTCCTCTGTTCAGGTAACAACAAACATCTTAAAGTTCATCGTGTCCCACATCTGCTTGTTCTTTGTTCAGCCGTTCTAGTTTACCTTCAAGTTCCTGTCACAAACATTCCCATCAGACAACCAAAATATGCACAAAATGACAACTTAACAATTGTGTTGAAGATATTCTTCATTTGGACACTGTTTTTCCAAAGAGGAAGATATTAGATTATTTACGGTGAATGTTTCATTTAGGTGTAGATTTCAAGATATATGTGTGACTATTCATCATACTTTTTGGCATCTTTTTGTCCCAAAAGGAAGAATGAATTTATGCATTTGATAGATATATGTCCAATTATCTCATTTAGGGAGAGTTTTGGCTATGTGACAAACAATGCTAAAAAGGGGGAGATTGTTAAGATATATGGTGTATATCTTATTATTTGGTTTTGGCATTTTTTGATAATTGGACATCTCAGATACTGTTATATCAAACTTCTTAATTGGACCAACCGTTATTACCTTCAGCCTTTCTTCCACACAAAGAGCTGGGGTATACAGCAGCCCTGCGTACCTGTTGTTTCGTTTACAGATTAGCAAACTCATTATAACGACCCAAATAGAGAGGGAGAACTCAAGGAGCGGGAGTCTTACTCGCAACGGCTAGGTTCATCTACTTCTGTTACCTCATTTGTCAATCCACACCTCAGCTTCACCTACAAGATAGATATATAGACCACAAGCAACATCACAGTTATTAGAAGAACCACAAACATTCCCTTTCTTCCCCTTGGCTCCCATTTGCATAGGCAATTATACTAAATAAATTCCTGGATAATAGGTCAACATTATTGGCCAGATTCTACTTCCATAATAAGGGAGATTCAAAATCATTCACTTCTGTTCGCCTGTAAGCTTAAAAGACCAAACACTAGTCACTGAAAATAATTGCGAATTAGAAATTCATGCCTTTAAGCTTCTGTCGGGCCCATTCCAGCACTTGTCACCATTAGAGAAAACCATTACTCGGTGTGAATCCTCAAACTTGTCCCATTGCCTATTTAGCAGAAACAGGAAGAGACAGGAAAGGAATTTCTCAAATCAGCTAATAAGTACTGAAAAAAATACCAGCAATGTATAATGGAGACAGGCTAGAAGGTCGTTAAAGGGAAGGCTGGGAAGTCGGTACCCAAGAATACACTCAGATACGAATGCACATGAGAAGCATATGAGAGTGCACAATGCATCATTCCTGATTGACCGAGAATAAAATGGACTTCAACTAAGTATGATATATGGTGCACATGCAAGGAGTCTGTTATGGTGATCCTGCTATCGTGAAGAAATATGCTAGACACACTCAATTGCATGAAAATTTTTAATTCGATTGTGCTGCTTTGACATCCGATGGTGCTTTTGTAGCAGCCAAAGGATTTGATTCCCCCTGAGAATCAACTACTTGTAATCCAGAATTAGGAAACCTATCCAATCAATTTCTTCATATATCACTGTAAGCCCTTGACAACTTGCTCGCTGCGACAATACATGAATCTCCAAATTGAAAAGCTAGTTCACACCAAGGAAACAAAGAATAGAACTTGCATACCTTCATCTTATTTGGAATCTCAAAGAAAATAAAACAACAAAGACCATATGCGTGAAGAAGAAACAATGCAGGCAGATACCTACCCCAGTGAAGTAGTTGAGTAGCCCTCCACCTGGGAAGCTTGTTTAAATGGGCAGATTTTGTAAACATATCTGAAGCAGAATTGAACCACCAAAAAGTCAAAAAGTGCACAATTTAAGGACAGTAACTTCTAAGAGGGGTATGATGAAATATGAACTAGAAGAAACAGAGAGGGGTATGATGAAATATGAACTAGAAGACAGGTTTCTCACTGGTTCTCTTTGCTCTCAAAACAACGATCATAGAAGGAGTAGAACTCTTTCTCTCTTCCTGGAAAATTGAACCACGTAATTGGGAAACAGAAAAAAGAACAAAGAACAAAGAAAAGGATAATGCCATGTTACAGAGACGTGGTGTTCCAAATTTACCAAAGTCATGTTTTAGCTTCCGTGTCAAACTTGATATCTTTGACTGTAATTTAGACAACTTGGTGCTGGACTTTTCATACTCCTTTCGTACACGAGCAGCATCTAATAAGCCAAATAAAATTTAGTTTTACACATTTTCAAAATTTGCATCGCCAATTGAGGCACATGTCTACCTGATAAACTCACGGGAGTCTGGAACAAATTTACAGCTTGTAGAATGTTTCGAACAGTCTGCTGTATCTTCTCTAACCAGGATGGATTATCTAGACAATTTGCATTAAAAAAACATCCGGTAAAAATAAAAAGGCCACAACAGCCTGAACTACAAATTCTGCTGCAACAAAACCTTTTCCTCTCTAGTTGTAGAATGGATGAATAACAGGCTTTTTAAACAAAAATAAGCAAAAAAAAAGCTAGGAATAATCAGTGTGGCACCTGAAAAGTCCGAATCATCATAAGAATCATGGCTGTATGAAGAGCTGGTATCATCATGTATTTCTTCTTCATAAGCTTCATGTGTGTCATCTTCTGCATCTGAATCATCATAAGAATCAGGGTTGTATGAAGAGCTGGTATCATCATGTATTTCTTCTACATAAGGTTCATGTGCGTCATCTTCTGCATCTATATCATCATACTTCCCAGTGTCATCATCAGTTTCTGAAGTGTAGCCATCATCATCAAGTTTTTCCTGTGGCATATCTTCATGTTCTTCATGATCTTTGGTATAATCACTCTCAACACTATTAACCTCCTCATTTTTCTTTTCTGCTGTTCCTGTCCATCTAGAAGCAACAAGGCGGCCCAGCTCTTCTTTTGACAATCCTTCAGTAGTTTCAGATATCTCAGTGTCCTACATATAAAACATAAATCGATCTAATCTTTTCTTTTGTAACAGACTAGATGAAGCTAACAACAAATCCGCAGACATAAGACTTAAAAGCAATCGACACATGTTTTCCAGTTTATATATCTTCATCATTCTATGAAATGTTTGGTTGAAAGAACTGATAAAGTTAGTAAATGGTTAAGACAACTTTGAAATGCTACAACTGAAGACAATTTATCGGTAAATAACTACAGCTTTTGGGAGCCAGGAAAAAAGGTATTACTACCTTCTTGGCTTGATCATGAGACACCTCACTTCCAGCATCATGACCAGTTTCAGATATGGACAGAGAGCCATCCCTGCTCTGTTGTGACACAGAATCTTTCTTTTCGTCTGCTACATGCTACATTTGCAGGGACAAAGATGCCATACCTTAGTTATCCTATCAAACTAGCACTGTAGTACACAAAATTTGAAGTTCAAGATCTCATGACCATATATCTCCATCACCTGCTCCACCCCACTAACTGTGCTTCCTTCAGATTTGAGAGCATCATGAGCTTCATCAGCTACATAATCCACATGTTGAACTGCTGTATCCTTTCAGAGGAAGCAAACAGTTTTGAGAAGTATTAGCTCCACCAATTCTGTACTTACAACTGGATGATCAAACTAAAGTGATGTGGTATTGGTAAAAATGAAGTATCTTTAGAGTGGCATCACAAGCATAAGCAAATATCCACTTTATCCAAAAACTTAGACCTAAAGCAGTAATGGAAGAAGTGTAGTTTAAAATGTTTAATTTGTTCTCCTAGTCGTCATAGATGTAATCAAAGAGGATTATCAGAACCCAGCTGGGAATCATAGGTAAACAACAAAGATCCAAACCTCATCTGCAGAAGAATCACCCGAATTACCAACTTTGTCGTCGTTTATACTCTCCGCCGTTTCTTGTTTAGACTCCCTCTCAATTTGTTTGTCCTGGTCATTAACCTTTTCTTCAGCTTCTTTCCTTTTCTTTTCTTTCTCCAAACATTCTTTCTCTTCTGCCTTTTCTATCTGCTCTTTGTGCTCTACATTGAGATAAACAGAACAATATAATAAAAAAACTTGGATTATCAGACCTACTAGATCGTATATATCTGTGTCCAAGATGTTGTATTTGAGTATGGATGTTTTGCATACACAAGATCCATTTATGTTCACAACCTTTTCAATCAAACAGTTCAAGGATCTTAACAAGAAAATTCATATCAATCAATAGTTCAACTAATAGAGCAATTGAATAGAATGAAAATGTGAATGATCTTAGCAGACTGCATAGATGAGATGGACACAAAGGAGCAATAAAGAATTGAATATATTAAATGACACCTTTAAGCTGTTGAACCAGCCCTTTTAGTATCTTCTCTTCATCTCTTAGCTTCGCTAGCTCTGCCTCATCCTTGGCAATTCCTAGTTTGGCTTGTTCAATTTCTCGTCTTCTTAAAGCAACCCCATCCTTATAGGTGGCAATCTTTTTCTTCAACTTATCCCGAGCTGCTTTGCCAGCCTCCCAGCATGTATTTTGGCAATTAACTTGGCCATCATACTCATCACTCCCATCACAGCAATCTGGCATTATCACATGTAGAGATCAAAGACAAACGGTGATGAATTAGAGGGTGCATGGAAGAGGTTCCAGGCACAATTTAATGAGCGGTTAAAGAAGTATGGCGTTCTCATTTGATTGCTTAGAAAAGCTACAATGCAATGCATGATGCTTTGTTTTGATTTATTCAAGAACAGAGATAGAACATAAAATGACACATAGCACATGCCTTTTATAAGGAAAGCAGAAGTAGGTTGTAACTTGGTTGTGCATGGTAGATCTCCTAATGCCTATTTGTTGTACAACTCAAGTATGTTAACCTTGCCTTAGCATAGTTCAAACGATACTATGAGCTTTGATTCCACCAATCTGGAAAAGATGTTTCTCACAGTGTTGAGAAGATTTACATACCAGACAGCTATAAAGGTAACATTGCATGCTTCTTAGGATTCATGAAGAAGCCAATCTGTTAAGAAGATGACTAAAGTTGGCTCTTAAGAACTAGGCTCGTGCGTAACAGAAATATAAATAGGTAATAGACGGAATCCTATGCTTTACATGATTCTGTTTTCTTTTGGGATATCATGAATGGAGGGTCAAGGTGAAGAACATGATTCATCAAGGCAAAAAGCTGGAAAGCAAGCAATAAACGGAGTAAATGACAATGGTGAGTGAAGTGCTTAAAAACAAACTTACCACAAACTCCATCATTGACCATAGATGAGAATATGAAAATGGGAGTATGAGCAGCATTCCGGCAATAGAATTTGCCACCGGGGCATGCTGATGTACCTATAACCATTAGAGAAGTGATGAGCACAGTATTAAAATGAAAGAAAATAAAGACAAAAGGGTATAGCAAAAAGAGAGAGAAACCCTCTTTGATTTTTCAAAAAAAAAAAAAACAGAGAGAGAAACCAGGCTCGTCAGAGGCATCATCAGGGCAATCACAGAAGTCATCGTTGAGCTGTGCTTTAGAGAAATTCTTGGATCCATCTTTACATCTTATGAAATCCGATGATACTCTGTAATAATTATCATCTGATCACATTACATGCACACAACAGATACATTAGTCAGTACAGGAAATTATACAAAAAATGGACAGTAAACACGAAGAAGAAGAAGAATGAGACCTTGAGGAGAGATTCCATAAAAAGGGTCAATTGGAATTGCTGATCTAACTGTAATTCTAGACGTATTCAACAACAAGAACAGCATTCCCAACAGGAAACCACTAACATCGACTCTCATGCTTCTTCTTCTTCTTCTTCTTCCTCTTCCTCTGGAGCAAAAAATGAGAGCGGGGTAATTTACGCATGAAGTCCTACTCCCCTTATATTTTGGCTCCAACACGACGCCGTAGACCGAGAACCAGATCAAAACGGCGTCGGTGGACTAGAAAGAAAATATCTTTAAAACAATATAATAATAATATAAGGTATCGTTATCTATCTTCTTCATCCTCCATTGCAGTGAAGGAGAAGAAAATGGAGGGAATGTGCTTCTCACTCTCTCTTCCTTCTTGTTCCGTCCCTTCTTCGTCTTTTTCTTGTTCAAACCACCACCACCACCACCGCCGGAGCAATTGCCTTCAATTCCTCATGACTTTTTCTACTTCCTCTCCCGTCAGTTCTTGGCCCAATTACCACTCTCGCACTTTTCTGCCACTTCCAACTTCAGCAGCACCAGCATCAGCTTCGGTCCTCCATTTCTCTGCTAAAGATAAGAAAGAAGCTAACCAAGAAGAAGAAGGAGCAACAGTTATGCCCAAACTTGATAAAACTGGTCGCTTTTGTAACCCCAGAGCTGCACGTGAACTCTCTCTGTATTGACTCTCTCTTTTTTCTTCCAAAGTCTATGCTTTTCTTTTCTGGGATTCTTGTTTTGTTATGGGTTTTTCTTTTTTAACTGGATTAAACTATGCTAGACTAGATTCTAGTTGCATGCATTGTCTCATATAATCTGCTGGTATGTTTGCATATGCTCCAAGATTGATCGTATATGCCGCATGTTTAGAAGGGTCTGACCCAGTTCGACTTTTCGAGAAACGGATGAACGCAAGAAGAGGTAAAAATCAATCCATTTCTTGTTCAAACATTTCAATCCCCTAAGATTTATGGATTTTTTTTCTTTGTTAATCAGAACCTGGATATGAGTTTGATAAAGCTTCTTTGTTGGAATACAATCACATGAGCTTTGGAGGACCACCTGTCACTACTCAAACCACTGAAGAAGCTAATGACCTTGTACGCACTGATGAACAAGAGTCCGCCATTGGTAATTCCAATAGCCTTTCCTCTTGTTTCACATCTCAGCATCTGTTTAGTGAATGTAACTGTTGGATCAACTTCAACCCCATTTGCTAGGCAATCGACACCTATTTGAGTATTCTTCTTCTTCTTCATTCTTTGTTGCCCTTGTAAATGCTTGCTTTTGTAATGCTCTACCTACTTTTGTTCATGATCCTTTAACTATCTCGGGTTTCTGAATCACCTTTTTCATCTTTTCTCTGATTCAGAAGCCGAAGTCCTTTCAGCTCCTCCAAAGTTGGTATACAGCAAGCTACTCCTGCGGTAATTTCTGTGTCAAGTCTTGTAATGTATGCACTGACGCATTTATCCTGCAAGTTGAAAACATATGATGGGAGAGAGAGAAAGACTTCAATGTTTACATATCCAATCTGATTTCATTTCTTTGATCTTTCCTGGCAGTTTCACTAGGAAACTTTTGGTAGCAACTGTGGATAAGTGGGATAGCCATGTCCTTGTCATAGACAAAGTTGCTCCTCCAGATTGGAAGGTCTGATCTATGCCTTTAGTTAGCCCTTAAACTGTTCTCTATTTTTCTTAAACTCACCATGCCTAATGCTCACTGATATAGTGCAACGAGGAAGCACATTCTGGTGTTTTCTTAAGAGTAAAACGAAGTTTTCTTACTTCATTATATCGATGGACATAATTAGCTTACAAGTTCAGTGGTTGGATATAAATGTAGAACGAGCCAACGGGCAGAATTTTGGAGCTTTGCCTCCTCCACTTGGCTATGTCAGAAATTGCAGTTCTCGGAACACGTCACCAGATTGTCATCAACGAGGTAGTTTTGCCGTCTTCCAGTCAAAAATTATAAACTTAGATTTCACTTGTTTAGCACAGGCATTGGGGGTCACTAAATTCCTGTTTGCTTCTTCTTCTAGTTGGTTATGGTCGTTTTTGTTTTGCTGGTATGGATTGCTTGATTGATTGAGTAATGTACTTTTGAGGTGCATGAAGGCTGTTGATCTAGCTAAAAGGTTCTGTGATGGCTCAGCACCCCGCATTATTAATGGATGTCTTAGAACTTTTGTGAAGGATGAGATGAGTGTGGGGATGGCTCGTGCGAGAGTGGATCTGTAAGTGAAGTTTCCACCTTGTTTTGGAGACAAGACTTAACAGCAGAACATGCAGGAAGGCTGACCGAGAATTTCAGAACAAGTAAAAGACACTGAAGTTAAAGACAATTCATGATGGTCAAGTTTGCTCAATGGCGTCTGTTCTGAGCAGATGGGACATTTTATATATTAGATTTTTTTGGTAATTGAGAACAGGAGAGAGAGAGGAGCTTCTTGTTTCTGTTGTTATATATGAATTCGCACATATTGTACTAAACATTGATTTCTACTAAACATTTGATATGAAATTCGGTAAACTCATTCATTTGTTATTAGCAGCAGCGGTGGCTGTGTAATGCTAAAAGGAACCCTGGTTGCTTATGCACAAAACAGTCTTATCTATAATAATACATTTCCAGATGATTTTGTAATGAAATTGGGACTGAAAATATTCATTCATACCATTCCTGGGGACGCCATTTTCCTACGTTTCATCGAGTAGACTTGCAGATAGATTTACATACTCATCACCTAATAGTTAACAGTTGACTTGATTGCATCGAGTATCTGCAACCATACCACCACAAAAAAAAAGAGTATAAACCATCATTTGATCCTCTTATCATCTTCTTCAACACTAGATTCTAGTAGCTGTTTGTTAAGTGAATCTTTTACCTTGTTCTTGGTGGGCACATAGAACGGCTCAAAAACCAGAGGGAACGGAGTATCAAGTCCACATACTCTCGCTACCGGGGCTTCTAACTGCATTCCATTGACCACATTTGATTTTCTTTTTCATTAACCAAATAAGAGCAGCAAGCCACAAAGGAATTAAGCACTGCAAAAACTTACTTACCCTTAAGAAGCAACGTTCAACAATGGAAGCAGAGATTTCAGCACCAAAACCTCCAGTAACTGGAGCTTCATGACTAACCTACACCAACAAAATAAACTGTTAGCAAATTAGATTCAACCTGTTTTAGAGTAAAACACACCATTTAAAGATCCATTAAACTTACAAGTAGTCTTCCAGTCTTCTTCACTGAAGCCTCAACTGTTTCTTTATCCCAAGGTATTAGAGTTTTGAGGTCTATTAATTCACAGGAGATCCCTTCCTGCATTTGGACAACAAAATCTAGATTTACTGCTGCCTAAATGGTAAGTCAGCAAACTCTTTTTTTTTTTTCACATATTGCCTAATTGCCCAGACAGAAGTTTTCATGAATCAGACTATAAGAAATTGTTGCTTCATTCCTGAACTCCCTTACCTTCTCAGCATCATTACAGGCCTGCTCCATGACTGAAAGTTGTGCTCCCCAACCCACAAGCGTTATATCACTTCCTTCTCTTAACACCTGAGTATTTCACCATCAGCATTCTTTTGGATGTACGAATTTGAATGAATCAAGTTGCATACCTCTGCCTCTGATAAAGGTAACATATAGTCATCTTCGGCAACCTCTTCTACAGCCAAACGATAAAGCCACTATCCAAGACATAAAGATGAAAAAAAACTCTGTAGTTAATTGGTTATGCAAAAACTTTCGTTAGCCCAGGAAGAAAGTACCTTTGGTTCAAAAAAGATAACAGGATTTGGATCACGTATGGATGACAATAATAACCCCTTTGCTTCCCTTGGACTTCGTGGGATAACCACCTGTTGGAAAGCTACTAGTTAGAGTTGTTATTCATGGACAACAAGTATGGACTGCCTTGAAATAAATCTAGCAGCATTAAACAATCTAAGGAGAACAGAAAGTATCTTCACTCTTCGTTAATCTAAGGAGAGCAGAAAGTATCTTCACCCTTCGTTACATTTTACAAATGGGAGAAGATGAAAGGAAAACCATAGACACTACCTCTAAAACAAGACAAAAGGATGTGGGAACGCCACCATTATAATCTCACTTCAAGAAGTGCCTTACCTTAGAGGAGCACATCAATGATGTTTAGCCTTTTATAAAAAGGAAGTGGGTTGCTAATACTAGAATGGGATGAGACAGAGTAAAAGTGTAAAGGAAATATCGCCTTACAGAAGAAGTGCTTGTGCACATGTTCTAGTTCTACTTCAGCATCAGGTGCGAATCATAAATACATCATAAGAAATGCTTGTGCAACTTTCAAAAGAAATAAAAATTGGTCATATATATCTCTTCAGGATCTAAAAGTCAAACACTTCAAGCAATAAACAGTAGGCCTGGGCCAGTTTGGGACAGTTCCACAAAGCAAAATAAGTTTCAAAATGGTCTTAAGCAGAAGACAGATGAAAACTATGAATGGAGAAAAAACCTTCTTTTAGAAAAAAGAAAGAAAATCATCTACCTAAGGGAAAGGACTTTTACTTTGATACCAGGAACATGACAAAAGAAAGCTTCGGGTGACTGTGAATGATAATGTCCACCATGGCCTACAGCTCCATAAGGTGTTCTTATGGTTAAACCTAGAATGTTAAATTAGAACTAGTCATACAAAAAGTGCAAAAAAGTGTAAGTAACAAGTAGAAAAGAAAGAGAATCTTCTAATAATAATTATTTGAGCAAATAAAAGCTAGACACCTCCACAGTTGAATTGATTTCCACTGCGATATCTGAACTTTGCAGCTTCATTGACAATCTATAAAGTGGAAATTCTGTCAAAAAAAAGAAGGGACTTTGGGGAAAGATAAGCTAGAAACAGCGCATGCTTGCCTGATCAAAAGCAGGGAATATGTAATCAGCAAACTGAATTTCTGCTATTGCTCGATTACCCTATCAAGCAAGATTAGAAAACAAAGTAAAGGAAATCCATACTGCATATGGAGCAAGAACTTAGCTCTCATTACAGAGAAAAAAGCCAATGTATCTATAGATAGATATGGCTGGAGCTCTTCAGAGAAAAAAAGTATCAGAAACTTAGTAGCTGAGCTTAAAAGTTTTAGAAAAATACAAAATTACTCACCATCGCTGCCAGGCCAATGCCAAATCCCACAATTCCCTGTGAAATATGTCAGACGTACATTTAGGCACTTGAAAACAGAAGGAAAGAGTTATGGTAAAACATACAAAAAAATTTGTTAATGCTCCTCATGGCATGCAAGTTAACATTAAAATAGTGTACATATAGTGAAAATCCTAATTGTGAAACCTTCGTAGTAGCAAAAACACAAGAGCATTGGATTCTCTATCCTTTAAAAAAGAAATTTTATCTACAGAATATTCCACCAAAATACCTGCTCGCATAGTGGGGTATTAAACACTCTACTTTTACCGTATCGTTCTGCCAAACCTGTTGTGCAACGAAACACGCCACCAAAGCTCACATCTTCTCCAAATACATAAGAACTGTGAGGCAATATCAGTGTGAAGTAGCAACACAAAGTTAACAAGTCGATATAAATCAATGGTATATAAGACAAAGAGTAGTAAAGTGCCATCAAAGTTTGTGCTGGAATAGATTTCTTCATTAGTAAAGGAAGATTTTTTATTCTAACAAGGACCAAATATAAAATCTGTATTAATATAAAACATGAGCCATGGTGTAAGGAGTAGTGTTGCAGGAAAGTACTAAAAAGCATACAGATGCACAGTCTCCTCAATGTGGCCACAAGAAATCGAAAGTAGAAGGGAAATGACGAAGTGGGTATTGGGAGAAAGTTACCGAGGATCGGTATCCATGGCAATATGGAGAGCTTGATTGATGGCAGAGCAGAGGTTGAGTGACTTCTTCCCATCTTGTTCTAGGTGGGTTGAGAGCTCTCTCCTACTCTGGCTGCAGATTGAAAGGAGCGATCTTTTTGCGTATCTTGTGAAACCGATTGCCATGTAAGTCCCAAACAGATTTGGAAGATTAACAGAGAAGGATGAGCTAATAGATTTGTGATCCAAGATTTGAAGTACAGGCGGACAAAGAAGATTGGAACATGAGATGATTTAGCATCACATTCACAAGAAGAAATAATTGAGACTAGAAGCATCACAATCACGTGGCCAATTTAACTAATATGAAATTATGAATACAATACTGCTGATTCGATTTTTTTTAGGATAGGATCAAAAATACATTTTATAACTGTCTTGTCCAATGACCACCACTAACATTGAGACCGAATTGGGCCGAATTGGGTTAGACTGGGGCCTCCTTTGATAATTGGGCTCAGGTATGGTCAAGCAACGAAAAAGATCCAAGTTAACCAGGTTGACAAAACAACGTTTTTATGTCAAAAATAACTTCGTTTAAAATTTTTAAAAAATAATAATAAGTTAAGTCAAGCTAGAGATAGCAGGTCAAGTCAGCCCGACTCATTGTCATCTCTAAATTTAAATTTGATTCGAAATTATTCTGGGTCCAACCAAGTTTGATATTCATGACTAGGCCTTTACTTCTATTAGGTACCAAGTTTTGATCAAATTAAACTATATTTGAAAATATACAAAATTTAATATTTTTTTAATTTATAATACCAAACTATGATTAATTTTATTAAAAATGTTAATTTTAAAAGTAGTTGAATTTTAAATCAATTGAACTGCTAAACTCAAAAACTTAACTTAGGATGTGTTTAGTTCATTTGAAAGAATGATAATAAGAATTATAACGAATATAGTAAAGAATGAAAATAGATATTGGTTCTGCCGGATTTTGGCTGAACGGTACGTTGCCGTTTGGATCCATGAGTTGGCAACTTTCGGTGATGATCTTCACGTGAATGTACCTGCA
>JANIHY010050283.1:0-18186 GCA_027479065.1 Erythroxylum brevipes
ATTCATAATTTTAATAAAATATAAATAATTTAATACCTAAGAAATATTAATTAATCTAAAGTAATTATTAGATGACATTTGTAAGTTAAAATAATTTTAAGTTATTTATAAATATTGAATTGAGTTGAATTGAATTTTATTGACTTTTGGTATAATCCAATTAAACTTTAAAGTTTCTGGCATTGATTTTTAAACTCAGTTTCAACTCTGGACTGATTCTTAAAACTTAAATCTTTTAATACAGGTCTAACTATGATGTATCTTAGTGCTGCCTTGTTTTTTTTTACCTTTCTTGTCCGGTTGAGTGTCCATAAAGGATGTTTTGTCCACAAAAGATGTTTTTGTGCACTTGATTTCTTTTTATGTTTTATTTTGGAAGAAAAACTACATATAGTGGACGTGGTACTACTGGAAAGTGATGGTTTTTGACCGATGAGTGAACTTGAGTGGAGAAACTGAGAAATATGTTAATTTTGCTTAATTGAATACTTGCTAATTTTTGAATAATTGCTATGTTCTTTCAAGCAGTAGAAGATGGCAGATGGTGAGGATATTCAGCCGCTTGTTTGTGACAATGGAACGGGAATGGTCAAGGTATGTACTTACAGTATTCTGTGTTTGCATGAAGGGCCAGATTTTAAAGATAAAGTTATCAATAGATTTTCGTTAATTGATGTGAGAAGGAATGAGAATGCAGAAAACAGTTTATCCTATCCATTTTGTAGATGATGGTTGCAATGTCATTAAATCTTAAAAGGGATTGATCAATTTCACGCTAATGTACCATGTCTTATAAGTTTTCATATTGCTTAAGATCAAAACCTTTTTGCTATTGGTTTTCCAGTGCCGTGACTAAGAATTAATTTTCTTTTGTGAACTTTCAGCATTTTTTATGTAGTGGAGAGTTAATATCTATTGTTGCTCTTAGGCTGGATTTGCTGGAGATGATGCTCCAAGGGCTGTCTTCCCTAGCATTGTTGGTCGTCCTCGTCACACGGGTGTGATGGTTGGTATGGGCCAGAAAGATGCTTATGTTGGTGATGAGGCTCAGTCCAAGAGAGGTATTCTGACTCTCAAATACCCAATTGAGCACGGCATTGTGAGCAACTGGGATGATATGGAAAAAATCTGGCATCACACCTTCTACAATGAGCTTCGTGTTGCACCAGAAGAACATCCAGTACTTCTTACTGAGGCTCCTCTGAATCCCAAAGCTAATCGTGAAAAGATGACCCAAATTATGTTTGAGACATTCAACACCCCTGCTATGTATGTTGCCATTCAGGCTGTTCTGTCCTTGTATGCCAGTGGACGTACGACTGGTAAGTCATCTCTCATTGAGGTTGATTCATTTAATTTGCAGTAGAAATTCATTGAGTGTCCAAATAATTATTGTTTCTACCAGCTGTGGCAGCATAAATTTTGATTTTTGAGATCTGTTATTTGAAAAATCTCTTGCCATGGAGTTGAGGTAATATGTATTATCTTTTGCTTTTAGAACTGATTTCCTTGATTTACATCAGCTGTGTTAAAAACAGTCAGGTCATTGGATAACATAGGTTTTCATTAACCTTCATTTTAGTCTATGCAGAGTGAACATTCTGGATTCCTTTTATAGGTATTGTGCTGGACTCTGGTGATGGTGTCAGCCACACTGTACCCATATATGAAGGGTATGCCCTTCCACATGCCATCCTTCGTCTTGACCTGGCAGGCCGTGATCTCACCGATCACTTGATGAAGATCCTAACAGAGCGTGGATACTCATTCACCACCACAGCAGAGCGGGAAATTGTGAGGGACATGAAGGAAAAGCTGGCTTATATTGCTCTTGACTATGAACAGGAGCTGGAGACCTCCAAAACAAGCTCAGGAGTTGAGAAAAGCTATGAATTGCCTGATGGGCAGGTCATCACCATTGGTGCTGAACGTTTCCGTTGTCCAGAAGTCCTATTCCAGCCATCAATGATCGGAATGGAAGCCGCCGGCATCCACGAGACAACATACAATTCTATCATGAAGTGCGATGTTGATATCAGGAAAGACTTGTACGGTAATATTGTTCTCAGCGGTGGTTCTACCATGTTCCCAGGCATTGCGGACAGAATGAGCAAAAAAATATCTGCGCTTGCCCCAAGCAGCATGAAAATCAAGGTGGTTGCCCCACCAGAACGGAAGTACAGTGTTTGGATTGGTGGCTCCATCTTGGCATCACTCAGCACTTTCCAGCAGGTCTGTCAAGAATCATACATATTCGCTTTCCCTAAGAAGTTAAGAAAATTTCTTACTCCTAAATTTCCATGTGATTGCAGATGTGGATCGCGAAGGCAGAGTATGATGAGTCTGGACCGTTAATTGTGCACCGGAAATGCTTCTAATCAAATCAAGAATAGGATTTTTCCAAAAAGACAAGCAACTCTTTAATTTCTCAAGAAACAAGAGTGTTTTCGTTCTAGTTTTCCTGTCATTTTATGTTTATTGTGGTATTGGAATTGGAGTGAGGACTACGAGAGGCGAGGATTTTGTTGCCAAATTGGCCCAATTCTTTCATTTTTTGATACTTTCAGATGTCAAATCTTTTTTCTCATATTACACCAGAACGTGTCGAAGTGACTCGATATCCAATCATGGTTTTTTTTTTTTTTCAAGAAAACAGGGCAATCACTCAGTGATAAACTATAAATGAGTGGTACGAGGCAATGCTACCCCGACCGAATCAGCAAACAGTAAAGAAAGGAGACCTACAACAGGTTCACGAAACTAATGAACTCCAATAGAAAGACGATAGCTATAATTAGCTAACCAATCCGCACAACGATTGCCTTCTTAAAAAATATGACGCACTTGTACAACCCAATTGCGAGCCAATAATTCACGGATCGCTGAGAGTAATGGATTAACATCCCGTCGAGGAACACTAGTGAGGCTTGACACCACCAATACAGAATTAATAGTCAACTCCACCTGGGAATAACCGTGAAACCATGCGGGGGTTAAACCATGATATACTGCCCGTAATTTTCACGCTTTTAGGCAAGAAATGAAGTATCTAATGGTCATGGCGCAGTTGAAAGAAAGGGTGTGGTAGTTCCTCTATCAAAACCGCTGAATGGGTGATCTTCCATTAAATCGTCTTTCCCGCTAATTGCATGTTTCTCATCCGAGGCTTCTACTAAGTCATATGTCAACTCTGGACTCGTTTTATTATTATAGCTAGGAAATGACCGGATGAAGGTCGGATCATTTGAAGATGGTCGCTGGGAGAAGCTGCCAAATCCTTGAATACCTCTTGTCAACTTGCGAGCTTTTGTTCTTTCTTCTTCGAGAAATTGTCCATCTTCTAGCAGTCGCAATATTTTCTCACTTTGGTTTTTAAAGCTCGAGCCCCAGTTGAACCTACAAAAAGAAAGAAACATATATGATCCATAGAAATTAGTAGAAGCTATGAAAGCAATAGGACCAAACCAACCCTTTCTCGTCGACGAACTGAAAGTTTCCTAGGCTCTTGATGGCATCTTTATCGCTCTGAAACTCCTCAGCAACTCTTAGGGGTCCATGGCATAGAAGCTGCTCTAGCAGAAGCAGAGTCTTGTAAGAAGTTCGCCAAGTTGGATGATCAAATTTGATCAACCTGCCCAAGAAATAAAGAGTTTAAATTGTAGAGGTGGTGATGTAACTAAATCAAACCCTAAAATAAGACGTAAGAACCTCCGGTGAAGAACGTCCACAACTCTCCAATAATCATCCACTTCAAAAGCAGCCCGGGATATTATACGCATATTACGTGTGTCTGGTGGCCAAATATCTCCATTCGTAGCCTCTTCAGCCAATCTTCAAGACAACAAAGAAATTAAGCTTCAACATGTACAAACCAGATAATCGCGCTAGCAATGGACTTACAGCTCTACAGGCGTAACATCGGTAAAGGCCAACCGAGCGCTCTTGATCTTCTCTTTTAAGAAGAAAGAAGCTTGCCTCTTTAAGTCATGGAAGAATGGACTTGCCATGTTGCTGCTCGAGTTCAGCAGCGTCGACATATCCTTCAATACTCAACGTGTGTGCTTACGGCTATAAGCGCAAGGGGGTTGCAACTACTCCACTGGAAATTTTAACTAATTTATATACATCTTTCTCTACACAATTAACAAGAAAGAGAGGACAAGTGCAACAGGCCGAAAAAGATAAAGGTTGGCTATCAAGCAAACGCACATAGAACATGCTTATTTTATTAAAGAAAATAAGTTGTGCGCAAAGTTACTCTACTGCGATTTTTCCGATAAAGTGCACTCAGGTGCGTTTCTACCTTAAAAAAAAAAAAGAGTAATTTTTGCTTTCCATCCACAATCTGAGTCCTCCTTATTTTTAGTCTAATTTTATGATGTCTTATTCTATTTTATAAATGTTAGCTATTTATTTATATAGATTTCATGTGAATCTCGCATAAATGAACGCGAGACCCGTATAAATAAATGGTTAAAATTTATAGGACAGAATAAGACATTATAATATTAGACAGAAGATCATGCCTCTAATCAACCAACCTTTGCTGGTACTTCAAACTCTACCTAACAAAATTTATCAGCTTTTTCCAATGAATTATTGAGTTTGTGACATTTGCAGTGGCCCTTCGGACTAGTGCAAGAAAACCTGATTTGCTGGTTAGTATTACCAGAAATCAATTTAGGTTCTTATTAGGTTTATTAGTTCGAAAACATGAACGCTAAATATCTGCTTTGTTTGCTACACGTGACTAGTTTATTTTTATTTTCACTTTACATTTGTCAGTTAAAGTACAGCCTATTTCTATTGCTATGTTTGTTGTATCGTAGCCTTATATTCAACACAAGAATTTGATTTCTGTTTGTTGTTTTAGCTATATAAGCGTAAGAAAAGGTCCAATAAAATCATCTTCTTTTGAAATTTTTTTTAATGCATTTCAATAGTTTCTGTTTTCTCATTAAAATTCCATATTTTCTTTTTTAAACCTTCAATTTGATATCAAAGCTTTATTCTTAAGGGATTTGAGAATATTACCATGCAAGATGAGAAAAAATTTTCATCAATTGCTCCACTAGAATTTGACGGAACCAACTATCAGATATGGGCAGTTCGTATGGAAGCATACTTGGAAGCTTTGGACGTTTGGGAAGCAATGGAAGACGATTATGATGCTCCTACAGTTCCAAACAATCCCACCTTGGCACAAATCAAAACACACAAGGAGAAGAAGATGAAGAAGTCGAAGGCCAAAGCATGCTTGTTTGTTGCAATGTCATCAATGATCTTCACCAGAATAATGTCACTCAAAATGGAAAAAGCTATATGGGATTATCTTAAGGAAGAATATGTTGGAAATGAAAGAATCAAAGAAATGCAAGTTTTGAATTTAATCAGAGAAATCAAAGTACATAAAATGAATGACTCAGAAACGATCAAAGAATACTCAGACAAGCTTCTAAGCATTGCTAACAAGGTAAGACTTCTTGGTTCAAAACTTATTGACTCAAGAATTGTTGAAAAAATTCATGTTACAGTTCCTGAAAAATACAAAGCAACCATTATAACCTTGGAGAATACCAAGGATCTTTCATAAATTTCTTGGCAGAACTACTCAATGCTTTAAAAGTTCAAGAGCAACGGGGGCTTATGAGACAAGATCGTTCAGTTGAAGGAGCTCTTCAAGCTAAGCAACAGGAAGCTCGAAAGCACAAAAAGAAATCTGACAAGAAAATTCAAACATCAAGCAACAAAAATACAACAAACCACCAGAATCAAAGCAAAGGTAAAAATTTGAAGAAAAGCAACTATCCACCTTGTCAACATTGTAAAAGAACAGGACGTCCACCTTTTAAATATTGGTGGAGGCTTGATGCAAAATGCACCAAGTGCCAACAACATGGTCATGAAGTAGTGGTTTGCAAGATTCAAGTTCAAATACTAGCAACTGATGCCCACATCGCAGATCAAGATGAAGATCAGATTTTTGTAGCAACTTGTTTTTCAGTCAACAGTACTTCGGAATCTTGGTTGATTGACAACGATTGTACAAATCATATGACACATGACAAGACTCTCTTCAAAGAGCTTAAGCCCACTGAAGTTAAGAAGGTCAGGATAGGGAATGGTGGCTATATTTTGGCATAAGGGAAAGGAATTGTGGCAATCATAACAAAGTTAGTTACAAAAACAATTCATGATGTTTTTTATGTACCAGATATTGACCAAAATCTGCTGAGTGTAAGTCAGCTAATTAAAAAGGGATTTAAAGTCTCATTTGAAGACCAGTATTGTTTTATCCGTGATTTCACCGAAAAGGAGACATTAAGGGTTAAAATGAGAGGTAAAAGTTTCTCATTTGATCCAACAATGGAGGTGCAAACAGCCTATTATAGTTATGACAGTATCACTGAAATTTGGCATAAAAGACTTGGGCATTGTCTTCTTCAAAGAATGCTGGAAATGAAAAAAAAAACAATATGATAAGAGGCCTACCGATGCTTGCTGATCAATTGTGAAATTGTTCTACTTGTTAACTTGGTAAACAAAACAGAAGATCGTTTTCTACATCAACCTGGAGAGCCTCATGAAAACTACAACTAATACACACAGATGTTGTTGGTCCTCAAAGAACTCCATCATTACTAGGTAGCATTTATTACATTCTTTTTATCGATGATTATACAAGAATGTTAGATTTTTTTTCTTGAAATTCAAGTCAGAAGTGGCTGGAGTTTTTTTAAAGTTCAAGAAAATGGTGGAGAATCAAAGTGAATGCACAATTCAATTTCTCAGGTCAGACAATGGAAAAGAATACACCTCAGGTGAATTTAATTTGTATTGCGATAAAGCTGGTATTCAACATCAGCTTACTGCTCCATACACTCTAGAACAGAGTGGTGTTTGCAAAAGGAGGAACAGATTGATAATGGAAATGGCCAGAAGTATGTTGTATGAGAAAGAATTATCAAACAGATTTTGGGCAGAGGTGGCTAACACAGCAGTTTTTTTGCAAAATTCGACTTCCAACCAAGGCATTGAAAGATAAGACTCCATTTGAAGCTTGGTATGGGTATAAACCTTCACTAAGTTTTCTTAAAGTATTTGGCAGCGTATATTTCATTCATATGCCATACGTTAAACGTGAAAAGGCAATTCTAGGTATCTTTGTGAGTTATAGTTCAGTTTCTAAAGCCTACAATGTGTATCATCCCCAAACAGGAAAAAAAAGGACAATTATTAGGGATGTACATTTTAATGAGGATCAATAATAGGATTGGAAAATTTTGTAGCAGAATGTTTTATCAGAAGAATCAAAAGGTGCTAGTAGTGAAGAGAAACAAGCAAATCCATGGCAAGAAGAGTTGGAAGATGACTTTCCATGTAGAAGTACAAGGCCACTTTCTGAAATTTATGCAAGTAGCAACATAGCAGTTTGTGAACCTGCAGGTTTTGAAGAAGCATTAAATGATCCAAAATGGAAGAAAACAATGGAGGAGGAAATGTCAATGATAAAAAAAATAAAACTTGGAAGTTGGTTGAAAGACCTGAAGATAGAAAGGTCATTGGTGTCAAATAGGTGTTCAAAACAAAGCTCAATGCAGATAGCTCCATCAACAAATATAAGGCCAGACTTGTCGTTAAAGGTTATGCTCAAATTTATGGTGTTGATTATTCTGACACTTTTGCTCCTGTTGCAAGATTAGACACAATCAGATTGCTACTTGTAATATCAACACAAGAAGGCTGGAAAGTGTTTCAGCTAGATGTCAAGTTAGCTTTTTTTAATGGCATTTTACAGGAGAAGATATATGTAGAACAACCAGAAGGATTTGTGAAGCAAGGTGAAGAGGGCAAGGTCTACTTGCTCCAAAAAGCTCTTTATAGCCTAAAACAGGCACCAAGAGCATGATACAACAGGATAGATAGTCATTTATTAAGTCTTGGTTTTGTTAAAAGTCTGTCAGAATCCACTCTTTATGTAAAACATAAATACAAGGACAATCTCATTGTGTCCCTTTATGTTGATGATCTTCTGATGACAGGAAATAATATAAGGCTTGTTAAGGAGTTTAAACAAGAAATGATGCAGGTTTTTGAAATGACAGAACTTGGTCTTATGAATTATTTTCTTAGTATAGAGATCAAGCAAGAAAAAAATGAAGTATTTATTTGTCAGAGAAAATATGCAAAAGAAATTCTGAGAAAGTTTCAAATGGAGGACTATAAGGTAGTGAGCACACCAATGGCTCAAAAAAAGGAGATAAATAAGGAAGATGGGACTGACAAAATTGATGAAGGTTATTATAGGAGCTTAATTGGATGCTTAATGTATCTCACAACAACAAGGCCTAGCATTCTGTTTGCAGTAAGTCTCTTATCTCGATTCATGCATGATCCAAGTAAATTGCATTTAAGGGAAACAAAAAGAATATTGAGGTATGCCAAAGATATTGTTGATTATGGAGTTAAGTTTAAAAGCTGTGAAAATTTCAAGTTGTGTGGTTTCTCAAATATTGATTAGGCTGGATCGGTTGAAGATATGAAAAGTACATTAGGATATTGTTCCAATTTAAGATCAGGAACCTTCTCATAGTGCTCCAAAAAGCGAGAGATTGTAGCACAATCTACTGCAGAAGCTGAATTTATAGCAGCAACAGCAACTACAAATCAAGTTTTATAGCTAAAAAAATTATGTGTGATTTACAAGAAAGAAAGCATCAAGGTTTTTGCTGATAATCAAACTGCTATTGCAATTTCAAATAATCAAGTATTTCATGGGAAAACTAGGCATTTCAACATAAAGCTTTATTTATTGAGGGAAGTGCAACAAGATGGAGAACTCACGTTGGTTTATTGCAAGTCTGAAGATCAGCTAGCAGACCTTTTTACAAAGCCACTTTCAGCCTACAAGTTCGAGCTTTTAAGGAAAAGAATTGGTGTTTGTAGTGCTCAAAGCGAGGAGTGTTAAATATCTACTTTGTTTACTGCACGTGACTAGTTTACTTTTACTTTTACTTTACATTTGTCAGTTAAAGTATGACCTATTCTTTTGCTATGTTTGATGTATCGCAGTCTTATATGTAGCACATGATTTTGTTTTCTGTTTCTTGTTTTAGCTATATAAGTGTAAGAAAAAAGGTCTAATAAAATCATCTTCTTTCAAGAAATCTTTCTGGTGCATTTCAGTAGTTTCTCTTTCTATTTTCCTCTATTTCTCATTAAAATTCCATAGCGTTTATTTTTAAACCTTCAAAGAGAATGAAGAAGGCCATTGTACTAATATCTGAACAGTTAGATTATTATACCATTTTACCACAAGATAACTAATGGTACGCAAAGGACAGAATGAATATCTATCGGAATGGTGAACGATCAAAAATCCTCTTCTTTAATTATGATACATGAAACGTAGAATGTATACCACTTCTTTCTTGTAATTCTACCCCATACTCTACTGACGCAAGTTTCACCATAACGCAGAATGGAACAAAATATTAGCGCAAAATTTTCTGCAAAGTCCTCAATCACCTACGCTAAACGCTCGTTCTAATCCATATTTGTCTGCTAATTGCTTCATGCCCTATTGTGCGACAAGCTATTGATGGAACTTTAGTACCTAAATTATAGTTTTACGATAACTTAAAACTTGATCAACCATTAACACGTGAGAATCTCCAGCCACATACCAAACATATAAAAGAGCCGGACATCCAAAAAGTGCTTCAAATGGGGTCATAAAGATGAGCCACTTGCTCCATTGAGATACATATTCCTGTGACATGTAACGAAGATATGTTTCTATTGTCTTATTAAGAACCTCCACTAGTCCATCTGATTGAGGATGATATAACTTGACACTCAGCAAACTAAATAACTCTTGCCAAAAAACACTGAAAAAGATAGCATCTCTATCACTGACAATAATGTTAGGCATTCCATGCAACTTACACACTCCAAATGAGATCTTGCTTATATAAGCTATGGGATGTTTGTCTTGCATAATCATCACTCAATTCCCTTCTCCGCTAGCATCCACTTCCAACATGGATGCCTTAGAAAAGTCTAGTAAAGTCAAGACCGGTATGCATTATGTATAAAATCCTTTATATATAAATCCTTTTAATTATCAAGAGGAAATTTTTTAAGAATTTTAAAGAAAACCTAGTAATCTCCAAACAAACTTGGGGGAACAATTGAAATGACTACAAATCAATTTTTTAATCAATGGAGTGAATTTTATCAAGCAATTGGTATGCATTAACCGATTCATCCCTAATTCAAGACAAATTCCTAATCTTTTTCCATCATTCTCTAACAAATACACAGCCCATCATTAGCAATCAGTAATTAACAACCAAAACCAAAAACAAACTCCATATCAACCAAATAATTTAATGACACATAGACCTCTCATCGCACGGAGAAGAGAAGAGGATGGACAAGAGGAGAATACCTTCAGTTTGCTGGTCGGAGTATCAAAAATGGTAGGCACCAAAAAACGGAGACTACCAAAGTTGACCAATGAAAGAGGATGGCTAGCCATTTGGCTAGCTATCTCCCATATCTCTTGCCTATAAATAGGCAAAAGATGAAACAAGAAGAACACAGGAAGCAAAAGTAGAGAAAAAGAGAGTGTGAGGTGAGAGAGAGAGAAAAAAAGAAAAAGAGAGAAAAAAATATTCTGTATATTTTTGGGTTTAGTTTTTTCCTTGTAATTCTCCAGTATTTCCTAGTAGTAAAATTTTTCTATCCTTGCTTATAGTTTTTATCATAATTTTGGAGTTTTCTACCTAAAATCTGTATGTTCATTAATATTCTTTCAATCCTATTTAGTTGCTAACTTGTTCTAATCCGGTCGATTTTCATAACAACTGGTATCAAAGTGAGGTGAGAAAATTACGATGAATTTTTTGACGTAATCTGTTCAGAGTTCGGGTTAGCACAGTGAAAGTTAGTGAATGGTAATATCAAAGGTAACAACTATTCATGCATTTATTTTTTGCATTAAACTGTATAGTTACTGTAATTCAAGTATACAGTACTATTCACATATACGGTACTATTCATAAGTACAGGTACTATTTATACATATAGGCATTATTCACGTGAAATAGTGGGAGCTAAATTCTGTTCATGATAGAAGCAATGGCAACAAAATTTGAGATTTAAAAGTTTAATGGGAGTAATTTCTCATTGTGGAAGTTGAAGATAAAGGCAATCTTGAGGAAAGATAATTATTTGGCAGCCATCAGTGAACGGTCAGCTGTAGTCACAGATGAAAAATGGAACGAGATGGATGGAAATGCTGTAGCTAATCTTCACCTAGCTTTAGCTGATAGAGTATTATCCAGTATAGAGGAAAAGAAGACTGCAAAGGAAATATGGGATCACCTCACAAAATTATACGAGGTCAAATTACCCTACAATAAAATTTTTCTGAAGAGAAAATTATACACTTTATGCATGGCAGAATCTAGTTAAGTGATGGAGCACTTAAATACTTTAAATACTCTATTTTCTAAACTCACATCGTTGGGGCGCACAATAGAGATAAGTGAACATGCGGAACTTCTACTCCAAAGTCTAAAAAATTTGTATAATCAACTCGTCATTAATTTAACAAACAACACAGACACTTTATTCTTCGACAATATTGCAGTTGCTATTCTAGAAGAAGAAAGTCAACACAAAAGTAAGGAAGACAGGCTAGGAAATTTGCAACAAGCGGAGGCCTTGGCGATAACGAGAGTAAGATCAATGGAACGTGGCCCAAGTGGGAGTCATAGTCAAGGTAGATCAAAATCAAGGAGTAAGAAGAATTTCAAGTGCTATAATTATGACAAGAAAGGGAACCTGAAGAAGGATTGTTGGAATCTGAATAAGAAAGATTCTATTCCTCAAGGAAATGTGACAAATACTTCAGATGATGGAGGTGTGATGGTCTGTGAAGCTGCAACGATTATTAAAGGTAAGAGAAGATTTGTTGATGTATAGCTTCTTGATTCAGTAGCTACTTTTCATATGACCTCTCGAAGAGAATGGTTCTAGCAATATGAATCTGTCTCTAGGGGATCTATGTATAGCTGTAATAATCAAGCTCTAAAAATCGCTGGTATTGGCACCATCAAGTTAAAGGTATATGATGGGACAATTGAAACTATTGAAAAAGTGCGACATGTGGAGGACCTGAAGAAGAATTTGTTATATGTAGGACAACTAGATAATCTCAGTTTCAGATTTGAGATTCAAAATAAGATCATGAAAGTGATTAAAGGAGCGTTAGTATTTATGAAAGCAGAGAAGATTGTTGCAAATCTATACATGTTGAAGGGAGTAACTTTGCAAGAAGGAGAAGAATCTGTTACAGTGACTAGTCCAGACCACAAATTTGCAATGACATGGCATAAAAAGCTTGGACATATGTCAAAACAAGGAATGAAGATACTTGCAAAGAAAAATCTGCTTCCAGGTCTCACAAAGGTATCACTACCCTTTTGTGAGCATTGCATTGTGAGTAAGCAACATTGATTGAAGTTCAACGCATCAAAGGTCAGAAACAAAGAGATTCTAGAATTAATTCACTCAAATGTATGACAAGTACCAGTTACGTTGTTAGCCCCTGATTTTTTTTTCATGATGAATAAGCATGATTTAAATTAATTTTGGGGTCTTGATAGATTAATTATTTTTGGAGTGATTAATTATGCCAATGTTAGTAGGATTTTATTACATGAGTTAGTTAAATTAAAGTGTTAAGGTGGTAAGATAGCATAAAGGGTATTTTTGGCAAAACACTTAAGTCTTAAAGACATAAGGCATTAAGGAAGGATAAAAGGGGCATTTTGCACTCATTAAGGGTATAAGAGTAAGAGGAAAATTAGTTGGCTTGTGTTAGAATAAGAAGAAACAAAAATTGAAGAAAAAAGAAGAGAGAAAGTGTCTTGTAAGGAGAAAAGAAGGGAAAGAAAGAAGAGCAAATTAGGTTTCATCTTTCTTAGTTTTTAAGGGAGATTTTGAGATTGTTCAAGAAGGGGAAAAGGAAGAGGAAGATTAGAGCTTCCATTAGAGCCATGAAATTCATCGTTTGGTGAAAATTCAAGGTAAGTTTATGTTTAATCTTTTGGATTTTTGGAAGGGTTTTGGTTCAAAGAGATTAGGAAATGCATGGGTAAGTATTCTATGATCAATTTCATACATATGGTTCTTTGGGTTTTCCACTTTGAATTCCTATCGAATGGGAATTTTTTCCAATATTGAAGGGAGGCAAGAGAGGCAAGAGGCAAGAGGAGTAAGAGGAGAGGCATCCTTAAGCAAGTTTTCAAGAAAGAAAATTAAAGTGGATTACATTTTTATAATTGAGTTAATCAACCATTAAAGTTTCTTTCAAATAAATGGAATTAAATGATTTCCAACTACCTTAAAAATGTGCAGTTATTATTCTTTAAATGTTTTGAGAATGTGCCACATGTTTTTGTATGTGAATTTTGTGAATGAATTATGAACCGATATGAGAATGATTTCAAATTGTTTCATAATTGTTGTATTTGTTGCTTTTGAATGATTTGGGAAATGGCTATATGCCTGGTATAGAAATATGGTTGATGAATTGTGAAATGATGATGGAAATGCATATGAAATATTTCATACTCATGAAAAACAAGTTTTCAAAATGTGTCATTTGGGTAATCAGTTTTCAAGTCATGAATAACATGTTATGTGGGTTTGTGGTCTGTTTTGTCTATCAAGTGCACTTTAACCAAAGGCTTCTCCCACCTGCCCGTTAATGGCATGGAGCTCCTTTACGGACTCCCCTAAGTTTACGGCTATGCAAGACCATTAAGTGGGATTGTAATAGTACGTTCTGTTTACAACTACATAAGACCCTTATGGGGAATTTGTCAGTACATTCTGTTACAGAACCACCCTAACTATTTTGATGTGTTTAATTGATTATGATGTATTTGCAAGTTTGATGGGTGTATGACTTATGTGAGTTATGAATTGGTTTGATAAGTTGAGAATTTTGTGTTTTATGATTCAATGAGAATTTGTTATAATCGTGAAGGTTTTAAAGAGTTTTTGCTTGTTACCGATTATAAAACTATTACCCACGAGCTTTAAGCTCACCCCCCGTTCCTTTCCATCTTCAGGCGATGAGCAAGATATCGAGTGATCGAGTTGAGAGTAAAGGCATCACTCCAATTTGCATATTTTGTTTTTGAAGCTAGATTATATAAAACAAGGCTTTGGTCGCATTTTGAGCAATTATTGTTCTTGTAAAGTTTGTATTTTTGGATTATGATATAAGGTAGCTCGAAATGCCCACTAAAGCGTTGTAAAACTCTTATCTTTTGATGTTAATGAAATATATATACATTATGTTTTGCTCATGATTTCCCAAGTCTTTATATTACATTTTTAAGTTTTTCATAGGGGTAGGAATTGTGTTCTGAATTTAGGTGACAAACTGTATTAATCTACCCAGAACTAGACAAAGTTCTCTTCTAGAAACTATAGATTATCCTCTTAGCTTTTCAAAGCTATAAAGTATGAAATTTTTAGATATCGGAGTTGAGAGATATGGTCATTATAAGTTGGTAATGCTGCATACAATGTATATCAGGATAGCCATAGTAAATGATGAGATGTAGTTGAATGTAATGAATCAAATGAGTTGAGAATTGATAGTTTTATGAGATCAAATTGGTGGTTGACTTGTTAAGAAGTGATTTTGCACTAGAAGAGGTGAATTTGAGAAGATATGAGTGAAAGTAATGTTATAAAGGATGTAGAAATTATTAGAGAAGCTTTAGAGAGGTTTGGGCATCCCCTATGTCCGTTAAACGGACCTTCTCGGGTCTGTGAGGACCCCCAGCATCGCCCATGTCCATTTAATGAACATTAATTCTATTAAACAGACCTTCTCGGGTCTGAAATGGCCCCAACCCCCCGTGTATGTCTATTAGGCAGACATGTATGTCTGTTTAACGGATATACATTGTACACTTTTGGAAATTTGTGTCATGCACTATATACTTTCGGAAATTTGCATTTTTGAACCTCTAAATGGAAAAATCTCGCTTCATGGTCCCATGAAAGTTGTAGGTCCAAAGGTTCTCTTTCAAATCATCTAAGAATGACTTAATCCGAGGTCTATAGAGAAAGTTATACTAATGGTCCCAAGATAGGTACAATATAATTGAGCATATAAACATGTTTGATTCTTTTTGCCATAACTTCATCATCCGACCTCCAAATAAAGTGATTCTTGAAGCATTATATTTCTAACACATTTTATATCTCTCCACAAAAATTGATAGCCTTTGGTGTTGATTTTAAAAAGATGGATGGAAAGAAAGTGAGGGTCTATTGAAATAACCCTACACATTATTATGCTCACGTGTGATGACTCCAAAAGTTGGGCTCCAAAAACGAGGTCCATCATATGTCCCTAAGAGGAGAAGATTTTTTTGTATCATTCATTGATGATTATTCGAGGAGATGTTGGGTGTTTCCTATCAAGAGGAAGACAGATGTATTTCCAACTTTCAAATTTTACAAAGCACGGGTGGAAATTGAATCTGATAAGAAGATAAAGTATTTGTGCTCAGATAATAAAGGCGAATTTACTTGGAAAGAATTTGTTACAATTTTGCAAGCAAGAAGACATCAAAAAGCAGTTCACGATGGCATATACAGCTCTATTAGAAAGAATAAGAACGATGTTGAGAACTGCAAGCTTAGATAAGAAATTATGGGCAAAAGCAATCAATACTGCCTATTATGTGGTAAATCAAGCTCCATCAACTGCAATTGAGTTGAAGACACCGATGGAGATGTGGACTAGTAAACTAGTAGATTATTCCAACCTCCATATATTTGGAAGTCCAGCCTATGTGATGTTCAATGCCTAATACACTACAAAGTTAGATCCAAAATCTAGAAGATGCATTTTCTTAGGGTATGTTAAAGGTGTGAAGGGATATCGTCTGTGGGATCCCACTACCTACAAGATTGTTATTAGCAGGGATGTTATCTTCATAAAAGATAAGGATCAATAGTAAGTAGAAAATGTTAGCACATTCAAGAGAATCCAGAAACTACAATTGCACAAATAGATGGGGAAGTTGATCACAATGATTCTTCTGAAGCTGCACCAGAGCACGAGGAGCAAGAATCAGTTGAATATGATGTTCCAAATACTCGGAGACCAACTCGTATAAAAACAGCACCGAACTAGCACTCAGATTATATTATGGAGAACAATATTGCATACTGTCTTTTAACTGAGGACGGAGAGCCATAAACTCTTCAAGAAACAATGACTAGTTCAGATGCATCTCAGTGGATGGTAGCAATGCAGGAAGAAATTGAAGCTCTACATAAGAATAAGACATGGGAGCTGGTATCACTACCACAAGGAAGAAAGCTTATTGGCAATAAATGGGTTTACAAGATCAAGGTGAGTGGTGATGATCAAGTAGAGCGATATCATGCTAGATTGGTGGTAAAAGGATACACTCAAAAAGAAGGTATTGATTTTAAAGATATATTTTTCTCCTGTGGTTCGACTCACTACAGTTTGAGTAGTTCTAGCAATGTGTGTTATATTTGACTTGCATCTTCAGCAATTAGATGTGAAAACTGCATTTCTTCATGGAGATATTGAAGAAGAAATTTTTATGCTCTAACCAGAAGGTTTTGAAGAAAAAGGGAAAGAAATCTTAGTTTGCAGGTTGAACAAATCTCTATATGGTTTAAAGCAGGCGCTGAGATGTCGGTATAAGAGATTTGATTCCTTTATCATGAGCCTTGGATATAGCGGATTGAATGCAGATCTTTGTGCATATTTTAAGAGGTTTGAAAAAATGATTTTATAGTCTTATTGTTGTATGTAGACGACATGCTGGTAGCAGGCCCCAATAATGATCGTATCAAAGAATTGAAGGCACAATTAGCTAGGAAATTTGAAATGAAGTACTTGGGACCAACAAACAAGATTCTAGGGATGCAAATTCATCGAGATAGAACTAATAGGAAGATTTGGCTTTTTCAAAAGAATTATTTGAAGAAGATCTTGCGGTGATTCAACATGCAAGATTGTAAGTCAATTTATACCCCTCTTCCTTTTAATTTCAAGTTATCATCAAGTATGAGTCCTAGCAATGAAGAAGAGAGGATGGAGATGTCTCGAGTACTGTATGCATCAGCAGTGAAGAGCCTAATGTTTGCTATAATTTGTACAAGATCAAGCATTGCACATGCAGTGGGAGCAGTTAGTAGATACATGAAAAATCCTGGTTGAGAGCATTGGAATACTGTTAAGAGGATTCTTAGATATATCAAAGGAACCTTAGATGTTGCATTATGTTATGGAGGATCAGATTTTACTGTCAAATGATATGTTGATGTTGATTATGCAGGTGATCTTGATATGTTGGTTACTATTCTTTTAATCCTATTTACCAGCGAACCTGCTCTAATTCGCTTGATTTTCACAACACGAAGAAAAAGACATCAGAGATGCATGAGCTCCACAGAAACAATGCAACTCTAGATGACCACGATGGAAGACAGAGGCGGCAGATAGAGAAGGAAGACGAAGCAGTAGGCACGAGGTAGGGGGCTTCGGGTGTGGTTTTAAACATAACCAAAACAACATTATTTGGTCTTTTAAATCATAACCAAAATGATGTCATTTGGTTTTAAACCGAACGATGCCGTTTTGGTTAAGTTATAAGCGTTTAAATCTTCAGTCAAAAAATGACGTCATTTTGGTTAAGTTATAAATGTTTTAACCTTCAGCTGGAAAACGAAATTGTTTGGGATTTAACTAAATGATGTCATTTTGGTTAAGTTATAAACGTTTAAACTGTCAACCAAACTAAACGAAATCATTTGGTTAAATCCCAAACGACGTCATTTTGTTAATAAAGCGAAAACATTCTTAAGTTTACCGAAACGTCATCATTTGGGTATTAACCAAATGACGTCGCCTATTGGTCAAAGTTTTAATATTTTAAGTTCACCAAAATGACACCGTTTGGTTTAAAACCAAACGACGTCGTTTTCTTAGAGTTAAAATGTAACATCCCGTTACTGTCAGCAAGTGAGTAACCTAGTTGGTTTCTCAAATTCTTGAGTGTCTAAATGCTCACTGTAAATTACTTGACAACGTGAATTACA
>JANIHY010051397.1:0-18158 GCA_027479065.1 Erythroxylum brevipes
TAAATGATATATTTGATCTAATTAATATTTATAACATCTTCTAAATTATTCGAATCCTTCTCCTTACACTTTTTTTATTAAGCCTATAATATAAAACTTATTTTGTACGAAATATTTGATTAACATGATTTACAAATTATTATGTTCCAATCGCTATCTTTTAGAGTACGCATCTAAAAGATAACGATTACGAAAGACTCTCCTTTATATCCTTTATATATATACACAATAAGTTGGTTTCAAATTTAATGAAGATAATTCGGTCCACTAAGGAGCATGTGCATGGTGGGATGGGAAAGCTCACTTTTGTGAGGTTTTTGAGATTGAAAAAGAAAAAGAAAAGAAAAGGCAACTTGATTCTTACTTTGGATGATTGCAGTTTTGATTGGTAGTCAATAGTAGGATTATTGGCTTCTTGACCATTTTAAAAGACAGGTGTTTTGTCTCCTTTTGCCTGTTCAATCCAATTCACCACTCACCATTATAATTTTAATATGATGGTATCTATAAAGTAAATATCTAATAGTTCGATACCATAATTATGAACATGTAGTTAAATTTAGTTAGACTTATAATAACTAAAAATATATTGAATTCGAAAATATAGTATGAACATATATAGTCCTTAAATTAAGATGTTAAAAGAAAGAATGAGACTATTGAGTGTATAAATATATATCACAATAAACAAACTACTTAATTATGAAAATTTGTTTAAAGTGAATCATATTAAAAAAAGTTTTTAAAATTATATTATAATTTTTATATTTACACTAAAAATTAACCCTCACTAAAATATATTTTTAAAAAATTTTAAATGCATTAATATTTTTATTTTCTTAATTTACAACTTATAATGTATCATTTTCTATTTTTTGTTATCTTCTCTCCTCTCTTGTTATATATTTTTCTTATTCTTTTTATCCTTTTATTTCAATATTACAATTCCTCTTCCCATATAGTTCTAAACCTTTTGAAGATTTTTAAGGAATTTTATTCTATTAAATTAACATAACCTTCTTTTTTTTCATCTCCTCTCATTTCACATGAAGAAAGAGTGACATTTATATTTGGACATGTTTAGAACTCATTTTTACCTTCATTTTTTGCCAAAATAACAAGCACATATGTATACACATATACATGTGTGTACATGGCTCCCGAAAGCTTCCACCAAAGGGTACATTCTCATTATGATGCTCACGGACTCGCGATTATTTATACATATCCCATTCAAGAACACAATAAACGTAATTAGAAGGCAGAGTGGAGGAGGAGGACCACTTGATCTGAGAAGAAGTATATCCCATTCAAGAACACAATAAACGTAATTAGAAGGCAGAGTGGAGGAGGAGGACCACTTGATCTGAGTTCAAAGTAAATAATCGCCGCAAGTTATTGAGACGAGGCCCTGAGCATCATAATGAGAATGTACCCTTTGGTGGATGCTTTCGGGAGCCATGTACACATAATTCCACAATACCATAAATGCACCAAATCATTATACCTCGGTTCTTCTGTAGTATTAGATTAGATTTAGATCTTTTACAGGCAGCAAGAGCTAGCTAGTGGGTGCAGTTGGGTAGCCCTAGAATAAAAGCAGCAAAGCGATAAGGGTTTAATGACTTCGGGAACGGTAGAAGTAGAAAATGGTGTAGTGTATGGGCTGGTTTTGGAATTTACCCTACTTTGCTTAAAATAAAAAGGTAAGAAACATAATAATAGATTTAAGTACAAGGTGGTAGTGTGATATGAGATGGGCAGAGTTTGTTTTGTTGTGGCTGTGGAGATATATTTGAAGTTTGGCAATGGCCGGGATGGGTGGGTGGTGGTGATGGTTGCGGTGGTGGTTGTGGATGTGGATGTGGATGTGGGGTTTCCCAAGTTACTGTCTTCCACACCACCCAACTCCCCAGGTCGAGTTGAGAAGAAAGAGGGAGTGCACCACATTTTTTACGATAATACAGTCTTATAATCATCCAAATGATTTGATTTTGAATGGGGAAACTTTCTTATCATTTTATTTTTTAAAAACAATATTAATTTTGATTGAAGTAGCATCTTCTACTTAGAATCCGGTATTAAATAAACCATTGATAAAATTAAGGAAAAAAAAAAAGAACAATATGGGCAATTCGATAACTTATGTTCTATGCACCCACCCAAATGGAATTGCAACACACGAGCAATCAACAATTGACACGATTTGCTCAGATCATGCCATGTGAGCCCCATCTACAGTAATAAGTTGGTTTATAGAAGAGATAACGAGCTTGTATCATCTCAAAGAGCACTTTCATATTTATTTATTTTTTTCTCTCATGGGGTGATCATAGGAAATTTATATGGTTAAAAGGAAATGCCCTTTTAACATGCTTCAATCATAACATGGTATAATGAGATATGTAGACCCAACCAAGTTATCTTCGTAATTATGAAAGGATGATATATGGTTCAATCCAATTCATGATTAAAGTGCATGCTCAAGTCAACTAGTAGAGGTTGTTGGGTTGCATGCCCTTATAGTCTTATTTGCTTTTTTTAAACAAATTGTAATGTACTGATAATAAAAGAGGTTGGACTGACTGTAGACGAATTTATATTTTTAAGCTTAAATTATGAATAATTTTAAAAATTTTATTGTATTTTATATAATTTTACTAATTTAAGTGTTTTTATGTTAATTTAAACTATTTGTTCCTTTTTGAAAAATTTGTTATGTTAATTTAAACAATCGTACATTTCCTGTTTAATCTCCTTTGTTACGATCGTGCTTGTACATAATCGTACTTTACTCGATGCTTCCCTTCTGATACGATCGTGCTTGTGCACGATCATGCAACTCCCTTAAGGCTTCCTCTCTGTCTACAAGCACAATCATGCACTACCCTGATGATTCATTTCTGTCACGATCGTGTTTTACCCAATACTTCCCCTCTATCACAATCGTGCTTATATACGATCGTGCAACTCCCTTAAAGTTTCCTCTCTGTCATGATTGTACACTATCCTGAGGATTTCTTTTTGTTACGATCGTGCTTTACTTGATACTTCCCATCTATCACGATCGTGCATTATCCTGAGAATTTCTTTCTGTCAAGGTCGTGCATGTGCACAATCGTGCACTATTTAATGATCAATATTCAATCTTTCAACAACTCTCCAAAACATATTTTCAGATCAACTTGCATGACCATTTTGACACAAAAACGAAAGACTTAGGCAAAAATATTATTCTAAACAATTGTTTCTATATGTATTAAGTTTCTAATGACATCCAGTTCATACAATTTAGTTCAGTATTCTGAAATTTATACACAAAATACCACCGATTGTTCTCAAACAGTAACTGCACCCAGTACTTAATTTCAAGTCAAAATTTGAAAATTTTAAGGACATAATTCAAATTTGATTTTTTCATAAAAATGTATCCATATGTCTCCAATTTAATTCAAATTAAAAATCATCCTATTTAGATGTTTACAGATCAAGATATGGCTAAATTACATATGCATATTCAGTAAAAACACTCATCTACCATATTCCAGCACAATTCATCACCATTTTCATCATAGTTCATCTCTTTTACTTAATTTATCATTTCTAACTTATATCTTCATTATTTCCTCTTCATTCCTACTTCTATTTCAATTCAATTTCAATCACAAACAAATCATACTCTATGTTTGATCATAATACTAAAAACAGAACATTTACATACGTATATGTTCATCACTAAATTTCTACGCCATTTTTCTACACCATTATCAATGGTCTTTCTATTTCAAACTCATAAAATATTAATCATCATAAACACACAAAAAACACATCAATATTCGCATTCTTCATCTACGATACACATGTATAATGATCACTATTCTTATGATCATGCAATATCAATTAATCACCATATTTGTTTTATATTTGTACAACTCATAAGAATTAACATGTTACTTACTAAAACTCAAGTTCTTCAAAAATACTAAGAAGTCATAACTTCTCTTGCATCCCATGTACACCACTTACTATTATTCTTATTAATATAAATTTTATTAAGCATTATTATTATTATTATTAAATTCTTTACTATTATTAATTTTCTTCTTATGATTATTAATTTTATTCTTATTAATTATCTTCTTCTTCACCACCTTAATAAGGTGGTGTGACTAACTTTTAGATATTAGTCGTGCACGGTCACCCCCGTGGCTCTAGTCGTGACTAGCAATTAACCATGTAAATGCTAGTCTAGACTAGAGTCACGAGGATGACTAAGTGGCTAACTACATTCACGAGGATGACTAAGTGGCTAGTCACAAGGTGACTAATTTAAGTCACCTTGTGATTAGCATTTAGTAGAGAGGAAATATTAGAGAGTTGCACGATTGTGATAGAGAAGAAACAACGGAAAAATGTTAGAGAAAAGACCAAATTGTGATTACAGAGAGAAACGAGAGCAAGGAGGACAAGAGCCAGGGAGATAGAGCCTGAAGCATGAAGACGAGAGCGAAAAAGACAAGAATATTTCAATTCTCAAAGTGGTAATATTTATTCCGACATCCCTAGAATAGGTAAAGACAAGGTTATGCCATCGTTAGCTATTTTTCAAGTTCGGGGAATAATTAAATTTGAGAATAACTATTCTTAATTCTTTTTATAATCAAACACAATAATTTGTAATTTTGAAGAATACATTAGGAATAAAATACTTATTCCGTTGAACCAGACATGTCCTTAGTGTAAGTTGACGATCAATAGGGCAATCCTCTCGAGTAAAAAGCTAAATATTTAGCTCTTCTCTTTTAATTTTACATAACTGAGTTACGAATAAAGCTAAAAAAGTTAATTAAAAAATGAAACATAATATAATTGTTAAAAAATATTTATGAATTTAGGTTTTTTAAATATATCATTATAAAATAAAAGAACTATTAAAAGCCCGATTTGCATTGTAAGACATAAAAAAATTAAGCACATTTTAATGTTATTTCAAATATCACTTTACATTTTAAAATTATCATAACAATATTTTTATTTAATATATGCAAATAATATTTATGGTACGAATTCATTTAAATTTTTATAAAATGTTAAATATAAATCATACTTTAAAGAAACTATTTTGTTAAATTATACCAATCGATAGGAATTAATGAGATTCTAATTTTATCATGATTAAATGTGTTATTAATATCGTTTCAACAATATTAAAATATAACATAATAGTAAAAATAATAGCAAATATCTATTTACATGTTTTTTTGGATAAACTTTAAGTTGCAATTTAAACTATAGATAGAAAAAAAATTCATTGGCTACCAATTAATCTGCCTACGACCTTAGAGATGGAGATTTTTAGGCAAGCAAGCAATCAAAAGATTTTCAAATTTTCAATTTCAAACGCAGCGTTTCATCAAAATTTCTTTTTAAGAATGCGTCATTATATTACTGACCACACAATTTAATATCGGCCGACAGTGGTTGTTAACTTGTACTAACTAATATTACTAATTATTAATTAACAAAGCCTATTTTTTGGTAGGTACGATCCGTTGACTACTGACTTTATAGGGCATGGTCTTAAGAATTGAATATCGCTGTGTTAAAATAATTGCTTCAGTAATTCTACAACAAAAAGCTATCATAACAGTCGGTGATAAGAGAAGTCAAGTGCCTCCCACAACTTGAAAGAAGGTAGAAATACGTTTCACATGTTAAATATAATATCCAATATATTATTTAATTTGAGTATAAGTTATTGATTTATTACCTCAAATTTTGTATATTCATACTAAGTGACGTTGTTATTGTTAGTAATTTATCAAATAATTTATGTGGGATAAATTAATTAATAGGGTTTTACTAATGTTTAATATTTTATTTAATATATATCTTAATTATTTTAAATATCAAATTATTCACCTAATTTTTTATAACAAAACTCGATTTATTACAATTACGAACTGTGAGTTGACTAAATAATACAAGCAAATTAAATTTATTAAAATCAATTAAATAAACTTATTTTTACTCTTTATAAATCCTTATTACATAATTTTATGAAAGCTCTGTTAACAACAAGACCATATGCCAAGCATTCACGACTTTCTGATTTTCACGTGGCCTTATATTTACTTATGTGCACGCACCAACTTCGTGGATTATTATGCAAGCTTGGTAGGTCTTGATGATGGCTCCCCCTAGAGTCTATATATTTGTATACATCACCGGTGATATGACCGGTGGTATAGCGCCGACGGTGGATGCGAGGCAAGGATGTGCATGGCATCCTTACTTTCATTAGTCTCTTTTTTTTTTTTTCTGGTTTCTGTCTGTATCCCTTCTTTATGAGTTAATTTAATGATGCTTTTTTATTTTTTACTAGTTAAAAGCGGCTTTTTTTTTTTTTGCACACTTTTCGCAACTCTTTAATAGCCTTCCTGCCTGCTTTATCACACAACAAAGCTGTGTACTTTTAATTCTTTTAAGTTCATCATGCTTTTATGATATCTATCCTGTCCTTTAAAGCGGACACTTGACATAAGATTTAATACACGCTTCGATCTTTAAACCTTATTTAATTGAACATCGTCGAATTCAAACCGTAAACAGCCTTTTCTTTGACCCAACTTTGAATTAAAAATTTTTTTATTTGTAGTGATAATTGTTATTGTTGTCGTGAATTATAGGTAGTCCTCATCATATGAGCTAAACACTATTTTCCTTTATCTAATGCATATTTTAAATTTTATTATTGTGAATTTGCTACCGTAATAAAAAAATTAAAAAAAAAATTCCTTATATATTGTGTTGGGTATTTTTGCATTGCATATAAATATACACTATAAATCATGATTCTCGAGCTAACTATAAAAAAGAAAATATGTTGAATTAGTATAGTATCCCTGCCTGAAGTAAAGCTATCCACCAAGCTGTATTAGTGAAAGCTGCACTCCGAACAGTGACTGCCATGTTATATGACACTAGAGGTTCTATCTCATCTCATCTCTTCTATTCAATTCATAAAGTACACTCCCGAAGAACAGTAATGGTAAAAAAAAGGACCTAAAAACCAGCTTTATTACTGGGAGATTACAATAAAAAGCAGTCTTTTTCTAGGGTTTTTCACCCTTTTTTTTTCACCTTTACAAGACTAGAGATGGAGATAGTAAATTTTGTTGGCTTTTGAGAGGTGCGGTAGTGTCAGTAACCACCAAATCCTTTCTCTCCTTTGGTGGAACGAGGTCCATTGCTTCAATGCCTATGTTTTTGCCACGTGGACTGCTTCTCTATCCATAGTGACCAAATCCTGAAAAGGACAACATGCACACACTCACTAGCTTCAGGTCAGGCCCAATGTTATATGAATAAGTGCTCTCTCCCTTGGGCCACACCAAGAGGTCCCATCTGATATCAACGTCCAAAAACTCTTATCCTCAGTTGAAAAAAACTAAAAAGGAAGGAACCTACAGCTTCAAAAAGAGTGTGATTACTAGCCTAAAAGGCACCATTAGAGGCAAAACATCATTTTGAAATGATTGCCAAATCACTCTTTAACTTTTACCAGTTCATGTCATTATTGGTCTATCCAACCCTTTCATAGAAAGGACAAGATGTTGTAGAACCAAACCTAATGTTTTGTGTAAATGTGTCTTAAGGTAATGATGTATCTTCAACTTTCTCAACTTTCAATTTCTGTTTTAAAATGAATAAATAATGATAAATAATTTATTAAAAATGAGTCATAAACTTAATTATAAAATTTAAAATAGTTAATATATTGTCATAAATTCAAGTGAAAAAATCAAATCCATATTTTCATGTCACTCTTATCTCTATTTTATCTTCTCACTATTCTCCTATATTACCTAAGCATGAAGTGAATATAATTTCACCTTTTGTCTTTTCATGCAAAACTAGTAAATTACTCGCCAGGAACCAAACAAATCATCATGATGCAATGAATCAAAAGGTACAACCACTATCTACATACCTCCAATCTTTTCTTTTTGTTCTCCTTCTTGTGTTTTGCCTTTCATTGTCTGTAGAGATAAGGCACTATTGAATTACCTATGCGATATCATCTTCTTCTTCTTTTTTTTCCTAAGATAATCAAGCAAAGAACCTTGAGAATTGTAGTCATTAGTCACGATTAAAGTTGGTGGTGTCTTGTCTTTTCATGGACAAAGCTTCTTCTAAAACACCTTTTATCGTTCAACCCAAAAGCTGAAGGGTCACGAAACCCTAAAGCCACAAACTACTTTATACCATGATATTTTTCTCACTTTTAATCATCCGAGCCATCACAGCACTTCTTCAACCTTTCCTATCCCTTTTGTTTGACAGAGCAACGAGTGCATTTCCATCCACTAAAAGAGGTAGCCAAGTTATGATTATCACAAAGAACTAAAAGGGCATGATAGATACTTAAAGAATAAACGATTAGGAGCCATCATGTTGATAATTCTTATGTTCATTATAATTTTTATTTAGACTAAATTATTCTTAATACGCTAACAAATGATTATTTAAGATATACAAGACAATTTAGTAAATATAAATTATGAAAATTACAAAAACTATTAAAATAATAATGTCTGTTATACTAATTTAGTTAAAAATTTAAAATTTTTACTTAATTCTTAAATTTATCCTTTTCATTTCGGATAAACCAATTATAAATTTAACCTTTTTTTATGCCTTTTATTTGAAAAGGCAACAAGTGCATTTCCATCCACTAAAAGAAGTAGAAAGAAATGATCATGACAAAGAACTCAAAGGGAACAATTAAATGATTAGGAGCCATCATGTTTGTAAATTATAACTCTTATGATCATTATGATTTATATTGTGATTAACATAATTTACGAATATAAGATGATTTAGTAAATTAAATTACGATCATCACAATAACTATTAAAACGATATGTAATTAATTCTTTCAATAAAATTATGTCCTTTACGATAATTTAGTTAAAAAAACTTTGCTCTCACATTAATCATCTAAATTAATTGGGTGCTAAACTTTTTTTAGTCGGAAGTTCTATATAATTTTACGTTTATATTATTATATTTAACAAATTATTAAATATATGGTAATTATTTAAACATTGTTGACATAATTAGCTCACATTGTTCAATAATGCAAATACAAATTATCAGTTTACTCTGAAATAGTAAAATTACAATTTAGAAACATATTCTGTGCTTGCATCCACTTTTTTGCAGGCAAATAAAACACTTGAGGAAATTTAAGTTTATAACTTTGTCTTGTAGTTGTCTTGTTGGACCCTCACCGGACATCTTCAATTTCAAAGTCCATTAGACTAAACATGTATATATATTTTTGGTCGGCCCCATATAATCCACCGTCTGCAAGACCGTACAGTGATATGGGCTAAACGTACCTTTCACAGACACGATGGGTTTTTCTTTTTTTTTTTTAATTTTTCATACATTTTTTGGGTGATTAAAAAAAAACTGAAAAAGAGGATGCTTTTGACCACTTTGCTGCTTCCTGACAGCGATAGATCGAAGATCCGCATCATTACAGACGAGAATATATCTCTTCTCCTGTCTAGGCTCTACAATTTCTCGCAAATATATATTTATATATAGTTTTTCTTTTTGTTTTGGCTGTTTCAGGTGGAGTCTTCCAATAATTCGATGGAAAATGTTGACGGATTGTTACATCATTTTCGTCAAAAGTGGAGGAGGGATGGATGAGTGTGGAGGTTTGAATGGGTTTTCACTTTCGCTTTATGATTTTATTGGAGATGACAAAAGGTTGGCTCTTGTTTTCTTGTGTTTGTTTGCTAGTTTATGGGACCAACCAAAAGTGAGATTTGATGCGTTAAAGACCAAACATTAGCCTTTTGCTTTTCGTCCTCTTTACTGTTTCTGGCTCCTCACTATTACCATATTTATGTTGCCAACCTTTTCTTTTTTCCTGATAATGGGGAACGTGCTGCTTTTCTTTTTATGCATTTCAAATAAGTTGGTAAACCTTGATCTCTCAAGGAATTGTAAATTCAATTCTTTTGAGTGCCCTCCAAACCCAATTTGATTACTCCTAAAACCGACCCTTTACTAAATGTTGGCACAACTTTCGGGGGTTATAATTGCACGTTCATGTGCAGTCTTTATCTCAATTATAAACTTATTGTCCCTACCCTACGACGAGGCGGCTCATTTTGGTTTGGTTTGGTTTTAGACCTCGTTTTGTTTATGGGGACCAAGCTAAGATAGGCTTCTTCGTCGAGACATTGATTCAAGGGGTTAGGAAACTGTATTTGTCATAAACTTGGATTAAGAACCACCGACAGGGGCTTGCCCCAAATTGCCTCTTTGTCGTTATTTGGAGTCCTTGGTGTGTAGTGGTTCGATGTCTTGGGTTCTTCACTACTAGGAAGCTCGTGAATTTCTTTTGCACCCTCTTTGAGAAGAGGTTAGATTCAGAGGAAGCAAGCTGATGTTCATGTCTTGGGTTCTTCAACTACTAGGAAGGTCGGGAATTTCTTTTGCACCCTCTTTGAGAAGAGGTTAGATTCAGAGGAAGCAAGCTGATGTTTTGGATAATATAAAATGGAAGAAGAACAGCTTAATCATGAAGGGAACAGACATGCGTGGACTATCAAAATTTGAGCTAAATTGTTTAGTTCATGAATGAGGATAAATCGAAGCAGATCATATTAATTTAAATTAGTTTAAATGACGTAAATTTAATTTAAAATTCCATCTATTTAAATTATATTTCTCCAACCTCTTAATTGTAACTCCTTAAGGATAAGGCAGCACCAAGCTTAGAGTTAGTTGTTACTCCCCATTTCAAGCAGATTACAAGCCCATGAGCTGATGGGCTTGATGCAAAAATCAGTCGTATCCAATCTTCTCATAAACTTTGCTAAATGTTAAGTATACTTTAATTAGTTTTTTCATATTTTTTACTTAAAATGACTTGTTTAGTAAATAGCTGATTATGTTATGCATAGATGCGTTCATCAACAATTACTAAACCAAGATCAACATTTTATTTAGAGCATTAACAATGCAATAAAATTGACATACCTCCACTGGTAAAGATTCAATATTTTGTTTTTCACACCTACACACCATATGCACGCAATCTCATCATATGTTATATCTTATAACATGTTCTACCCTAAGGGGCAACAACGGATAATTGTGTTATTTTAAGAATGTTATGAACTATAATTTAACATGTCAACATATAGTTCTTAGGGTACTATCATGTGCTTCAAATGCAATTAGTAAATTATTAAGCATCCTCTTATGGTCATTAAACATACATTAGACAATTCAATTAATGGCTATGCATATAGAATTAATGTTGCGATTATATTAGTCCACATATTTTTAATATTCTCTCACTTGGACAATAGAGTCAAACTACCATAGCAATCTCTATCGTCCAAAATCAATCAAATAAATCGTATGGTCCTGACATTTTATAAGCCCTGGGCAAATAAAAAAGGTTTCTATTTTGTCTTTTTTCTTTGTTTATGATAATCAAAAGTGGGCTCTTGTAAAGAACAAAATAGGTAAAACAGGGGCCCTTTTGTTGCTATTTATAAAGATCATGACTTTTATAAAGAACAAAATAAAATAAAATGAGGCTCTTTTTGTTGCCTACTTTATTCTTCATAAAACTGGGCCCTAGGTAGATGCCCTGCCTGCCCTTGCCCGAGGCCAGCTCTGTATGCAATATTATATTGACAAGATATATAAACTACACATGATTTGGCCTTGGAAATGTTCAAATGCCATAATAACCATTAAAACAACAAGTATGTAGTACAACAACTGAAACTTTGCATTTGTCTCTTTTTACACCTCTCATTTCGTCAAACTACATATATACATCAACATATATATATATGTCAATATATATAAGAAGTGACTGCAAACATCATTATATATGTTTCATATATAAAAGTCATAAGCAATTCGTACAAAGTACTAACATGTTTAATACAAAATGACAAATTTATAATAATCTTATCAAGTTAGGCTCCTAACAATCCTATGCGGGAGATGTGTTCTGCAAACACGCATATAAGTAAGCATTTTATAAGTGGATTTGCTAACGAGCTAGTTGTAGGTGTATACTCAACAGTAGTGAGGGATTCAACAACTTTCTCTTTAACAAAATAGTACTTTATATCAATATGCTTTAAGCAAGAAGTACTTCTAGTGTTCTTAGAGAAAGTTACAATTGCGGAATTATCATAACACAATTTTAGCAGACTTGAAATAGAGTCCACAATACCCAATGCTGAAATAAATTTCCGCAACCATATTACTTAACAAACTGCCTCACAGCACACCATATACTCTGCCTTTATGATAGAGGATGTTATGAGTGTCTGTTTGACGCTTTTCCACGATATAGCTCCTCCAATCATCATAAAGATGTAGCCTGAAGTGGACTTTCTATCATTCACACATCCTGCATAATCAGCATTACTGAACTCGACTATATCAAGAGTGTCAGTTTGTTGATAAGTCAACATATGGTCTTTGCTACCTTGAAGATACCTCATGACATTCTTAGCCGTTTTTCCAATGGTTAAGACCAGGATCACTTAAGTATCTTCGCAATATGCGTACAACAAAAGCAATATCAAGGTGTGTGTATACTTAAGCATACATCAGACTGCCCACAAGTGACACATAAGGAATGACTTTCATTTCATCTCTCTCTTTATCATTTTGGTGGACATTGGGCCTTTGAGAACTTGTCACCCTTCACTATTGGTGCCTTTCCAGGAGAACAGGAATGCATATTGAATCTTTTCAAGATTTGATCAATGTAAGACTTTTGAGACAATCAAAAAATCTCATTAGCTCTATCTCAAATAATATGAATTTCAAGTACATAAGGGGCTTCACCAAGATCCTTCATATCAAAATGGCTAATAAAAGTTGTTTTTGTCTCAAATAATAGATCATTATCATTAGAAGCAAGTAGAATGTCATCAACATACAGTACCAGAAAAATGAAACTACTCCCACTGAACTTCATATATATACATTGATCAACTGCATTCTCCTTGAAGCCATTTGCAGTGACAACTATATCAAACTTAAGATACCACTGTCATGATGCTTGTTTTAACTCATAGATAGACTTTTTGAGCTTGCAAATCATGTGTTCTTTACTAACTATCTTGAAACCAATTGGTTAAGTCATATAAACATCTTCATACAGATCTCCATTCAAGTAGGTAGTCCTCAAATCCATTTGATTGAGTTCCAATTCAAAATGAGCAACTATAGCCATGAAGATTCGCAGTGAATCTTTGGTAGAAACTGTTGAGAAGGTTTATTTGAAATCAATCCATTCTCTCTGACTATAGCCTTTAACTACAAGTCTAACTTTATATCTTTATACTTGTCCACTTGAATCATATTTGATTTTGTAAACCTCCTTGCATCCAATAGTTTTGCAACCTTTAGGTAGTTTAACTAACTCTCAACTCCTTTTTGTGACATGGAACTCAACTCAGCTTCTATTGCATTTATCTATAACGCATATCGAGGACTATTTATGGCCTCTTGAAAACTGACTAGCACAGTATTATCTCCCATATCAAACTCATGTTCCTGCAAATAGACAATATAGTTATTAGGAATGGCAAGTATACGTGTTCTTTGTGATCTCCTGAAAACAACGACATCATTCCCAGTATCAATGACTTCATCTTGTATTTGATTCTGAGGTTCATCATGAGATTTTATTGAATTTGTAGGAGTGGAAGCAGCAGGTACAAGGATTAGAATGCATTCTTTTCAGAATACAATTTCTCTTGACCCTTGACTTCAACAAAATTCATCTTCAAAATATAGAGCTCTATCTGATTCTATAATTCTGGTAATGTGAGATGAGAAATAGAATCTAGAACTCCTTAATCCGACAGTGTAGCCGTTAATAGTTTTCGGATCAAACTTCTTAGGTTGCAGTTATGGGGCCTCACTTTTGCTTTGCAATCCCAAACATGAAAATGACATAAGCTTGGTTTCTTACTTGACCATAACTCATATGGAGTCTTTGGTACTAACTTGCTAAGTACTTGATTCAAGATATAAGCAGTTGTCTTTAATGCCTCACCCCACAAAAATTCAAATAAACTAAAATGAATCAACATGCATCATGACATATTAAGACGTGTGCGATTTCTTCTTTCAGCAATTCCATTCTGTTAAGATGTTCCTGATATTGTATATTCTGCTTCAATATCATATTCTTGCAAGTATCTAGGCAAAGGCCTTGGATTCCTTCCACTCTCATCATAACACCTATAATACTCTCCACATTTGTCAGAATTAACTACCTTGATTGTCTTCCCCTTTTGAAGCTCGACATTTGTCTTGAAAATCTTAAATGCCTTCAGAGATTCAGATTTTTCACAAATAAGCTCCACATGACCGTACCTTAAAAAATCATCAATAAAAGTGATGAAGTATTTTTAGCTACTATAGTAGGTGGAATAAATGGTCTACATATATTAGTATGAATCAACTCCAACAATTCTAAGCACTTGTTTGTTTTGCTTTTCTAGCCTTAGCGGTCAACTTTTCTTTAATACAATCAACACAGGCAGTGAAAGCTGAAAAGTCAAGATCCTGAAGGACAACATCTTTTACCAACCTCTCCATTCTGTCTCTAGAAATATGGCCTAAACATTTGTGCCATATCATAAAAGATCTTAAATCCAACCTCAAACATTTGGAACCAACAACAATATTAAGAGAAGAGGAAGAAGCAACGGTAACAACATCATTCAACTCAAGTTTGTATAAATTTTCACATAAAATTCCATTTCCTACCAAAAGAGAGTCACGATACAAAGTTAGTTTTTCAGTTCCAAAAAGAAAACTATGACCTAGTCTATCCAAAATAGATACAGAAATCAAATTCCTCCTAATAGAGGGTAAATAAGAGACATCATGTAACACCAAAAGATGTCCTATATTCAACTATAGTCTAACTATCCCAAAAAAATTCAACTTTGACATTGGTATCATCTCTCATGTACACATATTTCTTAAAAATAGTCAGCCTTCTTCTACTTGTCAGTTTCTACAAGGAATTCGTAACGTGAATTGTTGCTCTAGTATCTAACCACCAAGTATTTAAGGGAACATCAATAACATTGGACTCTAACAAACCATCACAAGACAATCACCTTTTTTCTCTAAGTGAGCTTTAAGTTTAATCAATTTTCTTGTGCCCAAAATTCTGACAAAAGTTACACTTTCTTTTGAAAAACTTATTCTTCTAACTAACAGAAGATGAGCTCGCCTGTCCACTTCCTTTAGTACTAACAATCTTCTTCTTGAAAGGCTTTTGGTCACTTGAGCTATTAGAAGTGAACTTTCTCTTTTGAGAATTGTTGTGGTTTGTCATCATAGAGATGCTTCTTGCCCTTTCCTTTTTTATGTCATCCTCCTCCTTGGTAAGAATAGCAGTCATCTCCTCAACAGTCCATTACTTTTTCTAAGCATTATAGCTTGATTTGATTGAATCAAATTTAGAAGGAAGAGTCTCCATTACAAATCATACCATGTAATCCTCACCAAAGTCCATATCTATAGCCTTAAGCTTATGGTAACATCCCATGAGTTTGTCGAGGTGAGCCTTAATGTCACTTGCACCATCATAAATGGTATGATGAAGCATGTTTAAGTACTCATTCTTTGAGAACTTCATGAACTTCTTCTTAATGGCAGCAAAAAAATCCTTTGCATTATCAGCCTTGGGATTACCATCACGAATGGACTCATCCATACGATACCTCATAATCTTCAACCAACATTGGTTAGAGTATTTCCACCGTCATAGGATTTGCTTTCCTTCTTAGTGGCATCATCAGCAGGTTTAGGTGGTGGATCAATTCTCAAGGTTAAGTCAATTCTCAAGATAGTCAAATTCATTATGAGAGATTCAACTCATTGCTTGTGCTTCGTTCCATTCAACATCAAGATAGTAGAGACTCTCGGATTGCTTAAAGCTGAATGAAAACCAAGAGCAATAACCATGATATGTATGTTCAAATAGCATCATGCAATTTGTGCCATTTTCTTAAAATTAATTATATCTTTTATGCTAAAGTTCCTTAAACAAATATAAAACTCATTCACGGATAAGAACAATTTATTAAGTATTACAACCAAATCATCAATATACTATTGAAAAGATAGAAATTTTGCGTGGTTCATAATATTTCAATAAATTTTCTTTACCATATTAAGCATCTTATTAAGTAGTAATTATCGATGGAATAATTAATTACCTGTATGGATCTTAACGTTATCTTAGAGGAAAAATACAAAATTTTAAATCTTAACGTTATTTTAGAGGAAAAATACAAAATTTTAAAAATACATTAATATTTAAAAATTCCTCATCATAAATAGTTTCACATGCTCAATTATACGATAGGTAAAAATAATAATTCATTATTGACAACAAATAATCACGTTTATACCACAATAAGATTAAAATAGTTAGAATTATCAAATAAAAATTACTAAGTAATCTTATGCATAAACATATGGAAAAATAAAATTAGAAAATGGAGCAAAAAGATGAAAATGGTCAAAAAAGGACTTGACAAGTACCCCCACGCGCACTATGCATATTTTTTGAATTTTTTTATTAAAAATAAAAGAGTTTGTAGGGTCGGGATGAAGCCATATGGGTCATCCTTGACCTGAGATTGGTCGGTGGGTCGACCCACAGGTGCGCGGGTCCGACCTACATCCAACTTCTTCTCCCGACTTAAATTTTCGAAGATTTTTGAAGCGTTTTCTTTCATTTTTTATGCTCTATGGACTTCCCATATCCATTTCAGCCATTAACGAAAACACGAAACTTTTCAAAATCTCACCCAAAAAACTATGATGCTTTTGTCCAAAACAAAGATAAAAGGCAACAACAATAACCAAAAACATTTTATGAATCTCAAATTCTCAATGCATCATTTCAAATTCATTTATGCCAAAAAATTATTTGAAAAAAAGGTTTTGTACCAAAAAAGAGCCCTAAAATTAAATGACCATGGAGCTCTAATACTAATTGTTATACACAAATGCACTTATCAACAATCACTAAACCAAGATCAACAATTTATTTAGAGCATTAACAACACAATGAGATTGACATACCTCCAATGCTTGGCATAGAGTCTTGGTGCATTCTCTCCATTTTTTACCACAATCTATCAAAATCAATATCACCTTGTGCAAGAGAGGAAGTTAATGGTAGAAGACCCAATGTTTTGTTTTTCACACCCATACACTATAAGCACACAGTCTCACCATATGCTATATCTTAACATGTTCTACCCTAAATGGTAGAAAAGGATAATTGTGTCATTTCAAGGATGTTATAAACTACAGTTTAATGGGCCAACATATAATTATTAGGGTACTACCGTGTCCCTTAAATGCAATTAGTAAATTAATAACCACCCCATTATGGTTATTAAACATACATTAGGCAATTTGATTAACGGTCATGCATATGGAATTAATGTTACAATTATACTAGTCCACATATTTCTAACATATCAATCATTTTTTGAAGGATTTAAAGATTTTAGCTATTTGACTATATCAAGCTGTTGATAATTATGTTTGGTAACTAGCTTATTAGGGTGGCAGATTGAACCATAATTTTGAAAACGCTCCTCCTCCAATGATTGAAAAATTAAGGGACTAAAAGACTATTATATTCAATAATTATTACAAATTACTCAAAGAGATAGAGATAAATAGTGATAGAGATAGAAATAAAAATAGAATAGAGATAGCAAGTTTATTATTTAAATTTAATATTTTTAATTTTAATTTTTAACGTTAAATTAATATCATATTTTAGTTAGAATATAAAACTATTTATGATAATACTACTTCTAGTTTGATGACAATTAAATGTTGTTCTTAGATTATCACGAGAATATTTACATAAATAATTAATATTAAACAGTTAATTTTACCAACATCTTTAAATAAACAGTTGGTATTATCCATTAGTTAAATCAGCTAATAGCTAATGTAATATGTTGATTGTCAAACATGACTATGATATTAAAATTCTTAATTTTTAATATAATGCAAATTTAGAATTATAT
>JANIHY010052157.1:0-18136 GCA_027479065.1 Erythroxylum brevipes
TATGTATATATATTAAAAATACTTTTTTTTAAAACCTTGGGGGGCCTAGTGGCCCCCAAGTCTCAATATAGCTCCGTCTTTGGTGGTAGGTAACAATAAGGCATTAAGGCAGCAGATAATTGGCATTAGCCACGACGAGGTAGTCGGAGGACATGCAGGGGTGGTGGCTACAACAAAGAAGATACAAAACATGTTCTTCTAGAAAGGGCTAGTGAGGGACGTGCAGAGGTACGTTCAGAGTTGCATAAATTGTCAACGGAACAAGCATGATAATTCAGCATGCCTGGGACTTCTACAACTGATCACCATTTCGGAAGGGATTTGGCGACAGATCAGCCTTGATTTCATCGAGGGATTATTAGTATCAAAGGGGAAATTAGTAATTTTTATTGTAGTTGATCACTTCACGAAGTATTCTCATTTCATGTCAGTAAAACATCCCTGTGCGGCTAGTGAAGTTGTGGAGCTGTTTCTTACTAACGTTTTTAAAATACATGGGATGCCTAAGTCGATCATTAGTGACATGGATCCGATCTTTATGAGCAAATTTTGGTAGGGGTTATTGAGGTTGTAGGGTTTACAACTCAAATACTCCACTGCATATCACCCACAGACCAACGGTCTTACTGAAGCTGTTAATAAAATTCTAGAAACCTTTTTGCGGTGAAACCCCACAGAGATGGAGTGAATGGTTGTCAATGGCGGAGTGGTGATATAATACCATGTATTGGCCGTCCATCGGATCCACATCTTTTGAGGTATTATACGGCTATCCTCCACCCGTATATATACCATACATAGCAGGAGACTCAAAGGTGGCGGAGGTGGACAAGGTGCTTATGAATAGAGAGGCAGTCATCAATATAACGAAGTTTCATCTACAGAGGGCTCAGAACAGGATGAAGCAATATGCAGATACCAAACGGTCAGAGCGTGAATTTAAAATCAGAGACATGGTGTTACTCAAGTTGTAGCTTTACAGACAACATACCCTGCAGAGGAGGATTAATCAAAAATTATCTCCTCTATATTATGGACCGTACAAAATGGTGCAGAGAATAGGGAGGGTGACTTATAAACTTAAGCTGCTCGTGACCTCCTTGATACATCCTGTATTTCATGTGTCACAACTGAAGGAGGTAAAAGGGGATCGGGTCAGAATTTCATCAGCATTTCCAGAAGTAATTACACCAGTGGAGCGAATTCCAGTCACAGTCTTAGACTGTCGCATTGCGAAGAAACACAACAGAGCAGTAACTCAACTGTTAATACAGAGGTCGGATGAAGGAAATATGGACGCTACGTGGGAATACCTTTTTGATCTCCAGAAGCGCTAACTAGAAATTAACTTAGTGGACAAAAATGTTAAGGAGGGGGGAATTGTTGCGGAGAAAGTCGGAGAAGATGATATGTAAATAATCAAATGACGAACAATAGTATGGTGACGGAGAAGCAATACGTTGCGTTTAAATAAAAAGAGAGACCAGAGTAATAAAATAGTCGTGAGAATAGAGTAGTGTAAGAGCCAAATTAAAGCCGAATGCAGATGGCTTCAACGACATGAAATGATTGTGTATGATTTGTGATTCTTCTCTATCAGTGAAATCTATGTCTTCTCTCTCCCCTTGATGTTCTTCTCCTTCTTTCCTTTCTGACAATCCCTAACCGAATATACGTATTTCGTGAATTTTGTTTTATTTTCATAACACTTTTACTGATGCTATTGGAAGTGGGTTACAATTTGTTGGAACAACAGATACAGGCAATTCTTTTATTGATGCTACTTGTGGTTGTTGCTTAGACTTAGAATCAGGAATAAGATATGAACTTTCCGTTGTAGCCATAAAAGACGCATAAAGAGTTGATGTAGTAAAGAGTTTAACCCCTATAAGAAGAAACCTATCGTGCTTTCAAGTATGTTCAAAGAGCCACTTACTAATTTTCAATATACACTAACACGAAAGAAGCAAATAGACAAACACCTGGTAGACATCACAGAGAGGGAAGGTTTTTGGAGTCAGTTGGAGAAGAGAGAAGAGCTTGTGCTTTGATGCAAGCTTATTGGCATGGTGGACTCGGTGGTCGTTTGTATCACAGGGAGCAGCCTCATCTGCAGTGCCAAACAGTGAAGCTTCTTCTTTATTACAGATGTCACACTGGATCTTCATCTATTTCTCTTTAACTCAAAAAATTTGTATTATTTATTTGACATGAGTAGTTAAAGGAACTCTCCTGAGACAAAAATGGATTATGGGAGTGTGTGACTTGGAGAGGGATCTTGAACTAAGAAATAGATTCTAGAAGCTAAAAAATTTCTAATACCATGACCAAAATGAACTCTCTTCTAAAATAATGTTCCAATGCAGAAAAAATGCAAAGAATTCCAATTTTGCGGCGTAGATAAACATAGATAAATAATGGATTTTCTACTATACCAGGTATTCAAGAATTAGTACATGAAATTTTAATGAATTTGAAAAAAAATTATATTGAGAAATAATTTGTTTTGAATTCATGACATCTCTATTTGTGTCAAAGATCCTTTCATCTCGATCGAACCTTTTCGAATATTTGTTAAACTGAACTACATCAAGCTTTGGATTGAGAGAGAACTTTTTTTTAGAAATTAAAAATTTATTAAAGAATTAAGGGGTTAACATATAGAAGAGGTCAGTTACATGTAATAAGATCTCTTAATACACTGAAGCATTTAGGCTATTACAAAAACGTCGACGATAAGAGCAAAGATGAAAGAGTATTTTCATTTTACAATTAGGGTATAACTAATTGTTCCTTTCTTAAAGACTACAAAAGCTTCTCAATTCGAATGGGTGAGAGGCAAAGCTCTGATGGCGAGGATAGTAGTATGATTTTCCAGTTCTTCTTCTCCTTCTTTCTCCACACACGATGGATCTGCTCCTGACGCCTCATACACAGCTTACCAATGGAGTAAAGGATGACCTCTTAGGATTTGAATCATCAATGAAGGATAGAGGAATCTCACTCAAGTAAGTGTCTCAGATTAGTTTGGCTCTTTTCAGTTGTTGTTTGAACTTATAAAGTGACTCTTCAATTTGACATGAGAGACAAGAGTTCCTTTAACCAAGATTGAGGAGGGAGCAACTATTGAAAAGGACTTTACTTTCCAACAAGTGAGTCCAGATCTCCTCTACCCTTGTATTTTCCATAAGTGGAGGCATGATTAGGCATTAGTATTCAAGAAATTATGTGCACGAGACCTTTAATTTATGATCTATAGTGAGATTGAACTCTGGTCATGAAATTCACTGAGTAATATGGAGCAGGGACTTGATTCTCCATATGAGAGCTATTCCTATACTACAATGAGAGTTCAAATGATTTATAATCAATTGGTCTCTTATGCTAACTATAGTGAGCTCTATAAAAGAGAATAAGGAAACAAACTTCTTTTCAAACCTTCTAATGTTCCTCTCCTTCCAAATTGCTTGAGTGCATGTAGCAACCGAGATTAGTATAACATCTCTATCATATTTAGAAACATGTAGATGAGGTAGCTCCAGTAAGATTTCATAGAGTTTATTCAAATTATGATCAGCAGCACATAATCTAGAGAATTTTGCCCAAATTTCTTTAGAGAAATCACAATTAAAAAAAGACGGTCTCTAGATTCTTCCCTTAGATTACATAGAATACATATCTTTGAAAAGGGTAGAAATTGCAGCCTATCCAAAGTGGTAAGTCTATTCAACATTACTAGCTAGAGAAGAAAGCTAGTGTTAGATCTAAAAATCTTGTTCCAAACCATAGAGTACCATTCCACTCTATTAACTGTCCCATCCCTTAATTTTTTAACTTCCTTTATAGTTATTTCTGAAATTGGAATCCCTTTCCATAAATAAGCATCCCTCTCTTCGAGGCTTGTGAATTGTGGAATGGACAAAAGTCTAATTTCATCCATTGATATAGTTATTTCTGAAATTGAAATCCCTTTCCATAAATAAGTAACCCTCTCTTCGAGCTTGTGAATTGTGAAATGGACAGAAGTCTAATTTCATCCATTGATAGTGACTAGCTTCCATTTATAACTATTTCATTAATCTTAGTATTCTTAAGGAACCTTATCAATAGGATTCTTACCAACTGATTTTGAAATAAAGATCTTTGCCTTATCCAATTATCATACTATAGGGAAAATCTTTCCCCAGCCCCTATTTGACAAGATATGTTATTATGTTGAACTTCATCATTCATTTCAAGAATTTGGTTAAAGAACCAAGTGTAACTGTCTTTGGGTCTTAAAGCCCAAAAGCTCCCTTCTGTTAATATGTAGATGTGAATCCATTTGATTCACATTGAATGTTTATGACTTAGGATTCTCCAAATCCTCTTAGTCATAAGTAATCTGTTCTTCTTGATTATTGACTCCAATCCACATCCCCCCTCTTCTTTCGGTTGACAAATACTCTTCCAGCTGACTTTTTCTTTCCCTTTCTCACCATTCTTTTTCCCCCATAGTAACTGCTTCATCATTCTTTCAATTGATTTAATAAGCCCTTTGGAGAGAAATAGGTAGGAACACCAGTAAGTTTGCATTGACAATATCACCGACTTCAAGAGCTGAAGTTTCCCTCCATAGGATAGGGCTCTATTAGTCCATGAACCCAATCTTTTCTGATTTTTTCAATTAAAGGAATACATTCACAAAACCTTAGTCTTCTAGATGAGATGGGAATGCCCAAATAAAGGAGAGAAGGCTCTTTTAATTCTATTCTTGTTGTTAGAGTCAAGCCATTAGAGAGGTGAGAAGCACTTTTCGAAAGCATGAAGTAACTCTTTTGAAGATTAACACTCAAACTTGACATCTCTTTGAAAGAATTGAGAGTGCTCATCAATAGAAAGACTGATTGGACATTTACCTTGCTTAAGAGTATGAGATCATCTACAAAACATAAGCTAGTTAGTGAAATCTTCTTACATTTGGAATGATATTTGAATCTTGGATCCTTAGAAGAGTTATGCTTCAGCATTTGAGTAAAAACCTTCATGTAAATTAGGAATAAGTAAGGGGATAAAGGATCCCCTTGCCTAAGTCCTTTTTCGCCTTTAAACATCTCCATATCCCATTTATCAGAATTCCATAGGAGGTAGTAGTAATGTATTCCCGAATCCACCTTAAGAACCTATAAAGAAATTCCATGACCTCTATTGTTTGTAGCAAAAAGCTCCAGTTCACACTATCAAAAGTTTTCTGTAGGTCCACTTTGATAGTATAGTTATGAGGACTTTTCCTGCGGTTATACCCTTTCAATAGCTCCTAGAGTAGAAAAATATTGTCCCCAATATCCCTATTGATCGTAAAAGCTCCTTAATTCTCACTGATGAGATAATGCAGAACCTCCTTTAACTTGTTTGCAAAAAATCTTTGCAATAATCTTATAGAGGAAGTTTGTGTAAGAAATAGATCTGAAATCACTCTAATAGGACATATTTGAGTTTTTAGGTACTAAATAAAAGAAGGTCTTATTAATCTCCTTTAGTAGTACCCTATTTGAAAGAACTCATGCACAACCTCCTTTACTAACCCCCCATAATACTCTAAGTTTTTTTATAGAAAAAACCATTAAAACCATCAGGGTCCGCAGCTTTAGAGCCATTTATGACAAACACCATCATCTCTATTTCTTAGTTTGTAACTAACCTAATTAATAAGGAGACCATATGTTCAAGAATTCCTACCGTAACAAACTTTCTAAGATCATCTCCTATAGGGGGAAGCTACTGAACCTAGAAGTTAATTGTAAAAGTTCATTGCTTCCTTAGCTATTCCTTTTTGTCCAACCACGACCTCTCTAACTTCAGTTTTAATAGAGGTAATTCTATTTACATTCTTTCCAGCTTGCACTGAGTTAAAGAAGAACTTTATACATTTGTCCCCATTTTTTATCCAGTTAACTCAGGATCTCTGCTTCAATAGTGAGCTTTGGTTATCTACCAGTTGCAAATAGTTCTTTAGAGCTTCTTTTTCATCTGAGGCTAAAGAAACATCTATAAGATTATCTGCCAATGAAGTCTGAATAGTTGGTCCTCTTTTTAAATTTAGAGATTTCAGTTTTTGTTTGATAGACTTGAGCTTTTGGAGGCAAATGTACTATTTTTGTCCCTAAAGAAATCATACTCCAACCCCTTTAATATTGCCTCTTGAAAACTCTCCATATTTGCCAATAAATTGTTAAATCTGAAAGGATGAAGGATTCTAACAAAGTCAAACAAGTTGTCAATCCTTATAGGAGTATGGTCAGAAATTCCAAGGTCGAGGAATTTTGATGCTTCCCAAAAAAGAATTTAGCCAATCCACATTTACCAAAGCCCTATCCAACCCTTTCTTAATATGCCAAAAATAACTTTGTTTGTTAGACCAGGTGAATTTATGGCCTTCAAATTTCAGATCTATGAGTTCCACCTCCTGCATACAATCATACATATCTAAAGAATAATTGCGTAAATTACAATTGTCTTATGCTTCAGATATTAATAAAGTGTTGTTAAAGTCACCACACACTAACCATGGAGAATTTACCGAGGCCTTTAATCTTCTTATAGAATTCTAGAGTTCAGTCCTTTGAAACCTAAGGTTAAAATCATAAACAAAAGTAGTTAAAACACTAGAGTTTTCCATCTTGAAGTAGATCTTAGTGTGAATAAACTGTTGATTTGTTTCTAGAACATTCACCTCCAAGAAATCACCATCATAAGCAACAATAATCCTACCATAGGCATGGCTTTGGTGGTTTGTTAAAAACTGTCATTTCCTACCCAAACAGTAAAGCTTATTCAGATTTGCTTCCCTAATTTTAGTTTCCAAAAGACAAAAAAACCTGACAAAATCCCTTATCGCATTAAGCTTGGAAGGGTTATTTATTCCACGTACATTACATACTATCATAGTAATAGGAGATTGCTTTTTACCTTTGGAGCCTTTCCTACTACTCCTGTTACTTTTCCTAAAAGTCACTTGTTCAAACTACTCCTCTTGAAGCCCACCATTCGACAGATAAGCCTTTTGTACGCTTTGTTCATTCTATTGGGGATCAGAAACTCCTTCATCCAGGTTAGTTTCATAAGTTTCCAGCCCATTTACCCCCTTATCCATTTAGAGTATTATTTTGATCAACCAATGGTATCTGACCAATTCCTCCCTTTTTGTCTAAAGCTATTCTATTTCTTTTATGAATGCTCCCAAAATTTTAAGAGAATTTTTTTCCAACTGAATTAGTTCATGATTTTCAACGACTTGTTTAACCTCCTCACCATCTTTCTTTTCTTCCGAATCATACTTTTCTATACCCATTACCTTTTAATAGTCTCCTCTAGTGAATATCTGTCCAATAGGTTTCCATTCTTTACCTTGAGCTTTGAGAGATGGTTTCCATTGGTATGTTACTATATCTCTATCCTCTCTAAGAGAATGCTCATTTGCCAACCTTAAGATAGGAATGCAATCTTTCATTTCTTTAAAAATGTCCATACTCACACATAATCTAGCAAACTCGACCCTTTTTCTCAAAGCGGTGTTTTCATCTATACATATAAGTTTCCCCAATTAACTAGCTAGCATACTTAATCTTTTGGTAGTCTAACATTCTAAAGGAATATTGTGAATGTTCACCCATAAAGGAAAGTTCTTCATTATGATTTTTTCTAATTCCATTCCCAGTTGCCAATTTTGAAGAAATAAGGGGAGTTGAGAGATATGCCAAGGGCCTTCTTTAATTACCTTTTGTGCTTCTAATTTTGAGAAAGTGAAGATTATGTTATCCTCTTCATTAAGCATTACCTCTTTTAAACCTCTTCCTTTCCAATTCTTCTAAGTCTAAGCTTATATCACTGGAAAAGCAGGTTTTTTGTCTATAAAAAACCAACTAGAGTAGTCTCCCATGTCCTAACTCCTTCATGCAGAATATCAAGGCTAAGAGCCACCATTAATTTCCCTTCAATCTTCATAGGAGGATTGAAAACAAAAGAAGAATCAAAATTATCTCCCACTACCTGTTTCCATGTCTTCCTAGTTCCTCTAATAGATTCTCCTTGTGTTAGAACTATCATCTTAGGAGGAAAATCTGAGATAGAGAGAGGGGTATTTTTAGAGAGGGGTGGGGAGGAGGAGGGTGGTGTAGCATGTAGGTTAGTAGTTTTTAGAGGGGTATTTTTAGAGAGGGGTGGGGAGGAAAAATGGTTTATAGAAGATTAGGAGGGGGAGGAGGGTGTAACATGTAGGTTAGCAGTTTTTAGAGAAGAAGATAATAGAGGAAAATTCGTCTCCATTTTATCTAGAACACTAATCTGTTGGTATTTAAATGCAGTTCATCCAATGGAGGAGCAATTGGAAAGAGGCCAAGAGCAGGTTTTCGAAATAAAGGGAGGTGGGTGATTTATGAAATAGTAAAGGTAGCAAGGAAAAAAACAACAATGACTAGGGTATTTAGATGAAAGAAAGAGGAGTTCAATTATGGGTTAAGGTTTGGTGGTGGAAAGAGGTTTGGGAGAAGATAGAGTTTCTATGAAGCTCAGCTCATTAAAGGAAGGAGCAAAAAACAAAAAAAGGACGGGTATTCAGATTTGAGATGGAAGGAATAGAGAACTGGGATAGGGTTTGGTGGATGGAAGGATGGGTTAGAGAGAAGCTAGAGTTTCTCTCTCATTATTTTTTGGAATGCAGAGATTGATTAAGAGAGTAAGAACTTGGAAGAGAAGAAAGAGAAGTGAGGACAGGATAGGTTCAAGGGAAATAGAAGTTTCCCAAAAGAGTAGGAATGTACTAAAGAAAAACAATCACACTAGGTATTGAATATTGTTAAAATCCATCTCACCTAACTCTTCCCTGAACATTACTACCATTGTAAAAACCAAGTCTTTATTCCTTTTTGTTTCTTCACAAAGTCTCAAGCCAAGTTGAATAAGCACATGTGCCATGATTAAAGCAAATATTACATGAGCAGTATTTTCAAGCAGATAGTCAAAGCTTAGTCAAAAATAACAATCATAATCTTCTGCAGCCTTTTACAATCCTACATTAGGAATTATAGGTTACGATCCAATCCTCCTCTTTCTGAGGCGCTCCGCTATGATGAAGGCAAGCTCTAGATATTATGAAGCATTAAGCCTAGAGTCACAATAAGTGTGATAACATGAGCTCAAATCATCAAATGTCACCCTCCGTAATCCACCAATGCACTCTGTAATATTATGCCAAACATCTCCAGGTGAACTCCACCTGGGTGGAGCACTCTATAATATTATGCCAAACATCTCCAGGTGAACTCCACCTGGGTGGCTTCCTTCTTGTTCATTTACATCAAAGAATGCTTTCAACTCAGTCTGCCTCAATATAAGTCATAATACTGAAGTATTTTAACAATTGTGACAATATTACTCTGGAGCGACAGAAACTTGTTTCTTGATGCACAAAACATAAATATTTTATTTGACAACCAACAAAAACAATGAGGCAAGGTCGGAGGAATAAGGGAGGGCTTTGAGAGAAAGGGTAAACAAAACGCAGAATTTAATTATTTGCTTAAGTTTTATTTAAAGGGTGGGTCCCACATTTAAAAAAAACTAAATATTGTTTTTAATTAAAAACTAGGTCCCACCTTGCCACCTTAACGTAAGGCCCCACTAAAATAAATAAAAAATTATTTTACAAGTGTCAAATCAGCACTGACCTGACACTTAATAGAGAAATTTGAATTTTCCATTAAGGTGGCATCAAACTTCAATGTTTTTCAAATGTAAGGGTTATAATTGTTTGCTTCATAATGTTTGGATAAAACTTGTCGATTGGTGCAAAACTTAGGTCTAAAAGTGATCCTTTTGCCTATTTGTTTTATTTTAGGAGACGACAAGTAAAGATTGTATCAAATTGGAGTATTATTGGTCAAATAACAAAAAAAACGTATTTTCATCTCTATTATATAAGAATTTGGGTTTATTTTAGAAAGATAAGAAGAGACTAGGTTTTGAGAAGGGAAAAAAAAGAGACAAAAACACACCTACTACCTTATCCATTATTCTCTTTTCGTTTCTTTTTAGTTTTCTCTCAATTATTTATCTTTTCTTCTATATTTTTTTATCTTGGAACTAAAGTTATGTATGGTTAACTCCAAATACTCTCATTCAAAGGGATTTAAAACTTCAGTTGTAACCTTATTAGATTTTGTTCTAAACTTATATTTATGTTTTAATTCAAGTATGTTCAAGTATTTCTTGTTTTATGTTCTTATATTTTATAAATAATTAATACTGATTAATCTGACAAATTAATTTGATGTTGATTATTCTGTAGCTATTAATGAATTTAGTAATCGGTAATTGTCATGAAGGATTGGTACAAGTAGTAAATAAGTTATTTATGAATTTGCACATGTAACTTATAAGAAACAAAAAAATTAAGTTGAATAGTTGTAGCTATCTCAATTATTTAATCTAGGGTCTGGTCTTTTTCACTAAGTTTATTTCTATAATTTAATTGATATGGAATGCTGTCATACCTAATCAATTGATGGAAAGTTTTTGTTTGAATGTTGGGTTTGAACAAATTAATTTAGAAAAATTTGAGACTTATTATGACTATCCTAATATGTTTCAGGCAAACAACTTGAATTGCGAAAATTATTCTTTTTGAACCAATGATCAGCGTTACAATTAGATGAGATCTTTCTTTTGAATTGAAGTTAAGTACTCATGAATTTCTCACTTTTATATTTAGTTGATTTATTTTGATTCCCTGTTAATTTTAATAAATTATTTAATTAATCATAAACTCCTACTTTGTTTTGTTAATTGAAATTAAGAAACTAGCTTTTTAGTTCATTTGAGATTCGACCAGGTTCTATGACTACTATAAAAAGTTTAGTGAAAATTTTAAGGGCTTCAATAACCGGATCAAAATTTTGGCGCTATTATCGGAGAACTATTTTAGTTTCTTAATTTTTTGTGTTATTTTATAGTTTACTCCTAATCTCTTGTGTTGTATGATTCATTCTTCTCAAACACTTGAATTGTAATATAATCTAGAAATTGAGAAGACAACACATCATTTAAGGAAAGAGACTAAGTAAAGAAGCAACCATTCACCTTTAGAAGTGAAAAGTTGAGATTGATCTAACAATGGGTGAAGGTTCTAATGTCCAAGAAGTTAAAGAAAAGATAGCAAATCCTAACACTAAAACATTGAGGGAGTTAACAACATCAAATTTGAATCAACAACCCTTATGCGTACAATTTCTAGATGTTAAGGTAGATTTTGAATTGAAATCTGGTTTGATTCACTCACTCCCAATTTTTCGTGGACTTATAGGTGAGGATTCAAACAAACACTTGAAAATTTTTATATTGTCTGCTCTGCAATGAAGCCACAAGGAGTGACAGAAGAACAAATTAATCTCAAACCTTTCTGTTCTAATTGAAAGATAAGGCAAAGGATTGATTATATTTTCTTCCCTCTGACTTAGTGATAATGTGGAATGACATAAAAAGGTTGTTCCTAAAGAAGTCCTTTCTTGCATCACAAGCAACCAATATCATAAAATAGATACGTAGGATAATACAATTCATTGGTAAAACATTGTATGAATATTGGGAGAGATTTAAAGAGTTATGTGAAAATTGCTCACACCATAAGATCCCTAACCAATTTTAATTTAGTACTTTTATAAAGGGTTATTGCTAATGGATAGGAGAATGGTATATGCAACTAGTAAAGGAGCTTCATTAGACAAAACACTTGAAGCTGCCAAGCAGTTGACATCAAATATGGTAAAAATTCTCAACAGTTTGGGACAAGGATGGATGAAGTTGTTAAGCGTGTGAATGAGACAAGTAACATGACCCTTGAGGATAAAATTTCAGATTTGGCTACTTTAGTTCATCAATTGGCTGTAGGCTAGTTACAATCAACATGAGTGTACGAACTATACTCATTCTTTGGCCATCCTATAGATATATACCCTATATTGTAATAAGACTTCCTTCAAAAAGATAATATAATAAGGGAATTTATTGGTCAATTTTGATGAAAATATGACCCTTGTTACAATCATTATAATCCAAGATGAAGGAATTATCTAAAATTTAGTTATGGAAATCAAGGAGGGCAATAAAGATAGCAACCTCACAATTTCAATAGAAAACCTCCCCTACATATGCTTAATCTCAATCTTCATATTCAAATATTTCTTTGGATGAAATTGTTAAAGCACTTACTACTAATACTCAATAATTTTAATAGGAAAGAGCAAGCCTTCAGAATTTAGGAAATTAAGTCATTCAATTAGCCACCTATGTTAGTAAATTGGAAGCCCAAGCATTAGGAAAATTACCTTCCTAAACTATGGTGAATCCTAAGGAGAATGTAAGTGCAGAACTTTGATAGGTGGTAAAGAAATTCAATATGGATTTGCCTTACCAATTAAGATAGAAAGGCATGATGAAGGAGAAAAAGAAGATGAACCTCTAACTCAAGAATCAATAAAGGTAAAAGTGATTTATCTTCATCAACATCAACTCATGCACTTGTACCTACTTTCTCTAGCAAGTTGACCAAATCAAAAGAAGAGGAACATGAAAGAGAGATCCTAGAAACCTTTAGAAAGGTGTAAATTAACATATCATTTCTAGAAGTCATCTAGCAAATTCTAAAATATGCAAAGTTTTTTAAAGAACAATGCATGAATAAAAGAAAGTTGAAGGATAAGGAGAGAATAAATTTGGGTAAGAATGTATCAGCTGTGATAAATTGAAATTTACCAAAAAATGCAAAGATCCATGTATGTTTATACTTCCATATGTTATTAGTAATAAGAAAATTGATTGTGCCATGCTAGACCTAGGTACATCTATTAGAGCTTTAAATTTTAATTCTTTGTAAGAAACTAATGTGATTAATTAGCTAGTTGATCGTTCTTATATACGTCTTATTGGTGTTATAAAGGATGCTTTACTCCAAGTTAATGTTTAAGTGTTTCTAAAAGATTTTTACATCTTGAAAATAGATGGAGATAGTGTTGATCATTCACGTTCGATTTTATTAAGAAGATTGTTTATAAAGATAGTCAAGATGAAAATCGATGCGGATGAGGGTACTTTTTTGTTGAGTTTGATGGAGAGATATTGAAGTTCATTATTTTTGAAGTAATGAAGTAACCTAATAATTTTCAATTTATTTACCATATGGGATATTATGGATTCATTTGTGCAAGATATTTTTAAAGAAGAAAATGTTAATGATGAGTTAGAGTTTAATGTTAAACCAGAAGTGAACAGGCAAGTTAATGAAACTTATAAAGTTATTCATTATCAGGATACTAATAGAGTCAAAAACTTTAATTGTTGAACTTAATATAACTCACAACAAAATGTTATCTTCTATTTTACAGGCTCTAAAGATAGAATTGAAGGCCTTACTTGAACACTTAAGGTATTTTTATTTAGGCTTGGAGAGTCATTATCTACGATCATATAAAAAAGGCTTGGAGAGTCATTATCTACGATTATATAAAAAAGGTTGGCTGCAGGGCACGAGGAAAACCTAGTAACGTTACTTAAGGAGTACAAAACTGCAATTGGTTTGACTTCTGTAGACATAAAAGGCATTAGGTGAACAATTTGCATGCATATGATTCTTTTAGAAAAGAATGCTAAGCCAATAAGGGAACTCCAATGAAGACTCAATTCAATAATGAAAGATGTGGTAATGAAAGAGGTTCTAAAACTTTTACATGCAAGTATAATCTATCCAATCTCGAAAAATGAATGGGTAAGCCCTGTGCATGTTGTGCCTAAGAAAATTAGTATGACAATAATACGAAACCAAAATGATGAGTTGGTACCAATGAGGGTTCATAATGGATAGTGAATGTGCATAGACTTTAGAAAGCTTAACTTAGCCACTAGAAAGGGCAATTTCCTATTACCTTTTGTAGATCAAATGTTAGAAAGACTTGTAGGTAAATCATGTTTTTATTTTTTGGACGGTTTTTTAGGTTACTATCAAATTGCAATTGCTCAAAAAGATCAAGAAAAAACTATCTTTACATGTCCTTTTGGATTCAGATGAATACCCTTCAGTCTTTGTAATACTCCAGGTACATTTTAAAGATGCATAATGATTATATTTTCTGAGTATATTGAGAATTGCATTGAAGTATTAATAGATGATTTTACTGTTTATGGAGATTCATTTAATGATTGCTTAAATCATTTATCCATGGTTCTCAAAATATGTATTAAAATGAATTTGGAGTTAAATTATGAAAAATGGAATTTTATGGTTAATCAAGGCATTGTTTTGGGACAAGTGATTTCATCCAGGGGGATAAAATTTGATAAAGCAAAAGTGGATTTAATTGTGAACTTACCTTACCCTACAAATGTTAGTGAAGATCAATCTTTTCCTGGATATGCAGGATTTTATTTCATGTTTATTAAAGATTTTTCCAATATTGCAATACCATCATCAAAGTTGCTAGAAAAAGACATTCCATTTGAATTTGGAAAGTACTGTAAGGAAGCTTTTGACAAACTCAAGACATTATTAACAAGTATGCCTATTATGTAACCACCAAACTGGGATCTACCATTCAAGATCATGTGTGATGCTAATAATTATATAGTGTGAGTTATTTTAGGCCAAAAGATTAGGAAGCAAAGTCATACTATCTGTTATGCTTCAAGAACATCAGATGCTGCATAGTGTAATTATTCTATAACTAAGAAGCAGCTTTTAGCAATTGTTTTTGCTTTAGAAAAATTTGGATCTTATTTGCTTGTCTCTAAAGTTATTATTTATTCTGATCGTATAGCATTGAAATACCTTTTAGTAAATAAGGAGTCAAAATTGAGGTTAATACGATGGATTTTGCTACTTTAAGAATTTGATTTGATAATAAGGGGTTAAAAAATGAGCAGAAAATTTAGTATCAGACCATCTGAGTAGGTTAGTAAAATATGAAAATATTTTACCTATTTTTTAAACTTTCATGATGATCAATTGTTCCAAATGAAATGTATGGTTCCATGGTAGAGAAACCTTGTTAATTATTTAGTTATTGGAACTTTACCTGATTACCGTAGTAAGTTTAGGAAGGAAAAGACAAGGAATTAGGCAAAATATTATGTTTGTGATGAATTATATTTATGGAAGTTTTGCTTTGATCAAATTATTAAGTGTTGTGTGTTAAAAAAGAACATCATTTTATCTTAGCTTTTTCTCACAATTATACATGAGGTGGTCACTTTGGCTCCAAAAGAACTACTAGAAAACTTTTGGACAGTGGATTGTATTGGAAGACTTTGTTTAGAGATGCTTATGTATTTTGTAAAAGTTATGACAAATGTGAAAACATAGGTGTGTTATCCTATTGAAATGAAATGCCTCAAAGCCCCAATTCTTATAGTTAATGTATTTATTGTATGAGGTATTGATTTTATAGGCTCTTTTCCTTCATCTCATGGTTTTTCTTATATGATTTTGGTTGTTAATTATGTTTCAAAGTGGGAGGTAGTAAAAGTCACAAAGATTGATGATTCTATAGCTATTGTAGGCTTTATAAAGTCTAATATCTTCAACAAATTTAGAGTTTTATGAGCTATTATTAGTGATCAAAAAAGTCATTTTTGTAATAAAGTTGTGGTAGTGATGTTTAAAAAGTATGGAGGGCATCATCGAGTAGCTACCGCATATCCTCTACAAACAAATGGACAAGCAGAAATATCAAAATTGTGAACCCTAGTAGAAAGGATTGGAGTTTACATCTAGACAATGCTTTTTGGACATATTGTTCAACCTACAAAACACCAATAGGAATGTCTCCTTATGAATTAGTTTTTAGTAAAGTTTATCCTTTACTGGTAGAGATTGAACATTAAGCTTATTGGGTAGTGCAACGTTGTAATATGAATTTGGTAAAAGCTGGGAAGGAAAGAAAATTGCAATTGTAAGAGCTAGATGAACTAAGGTTGGATGCCTACAAAAATTCAAGAATTTACAAAGAAAAAACAAAAATTTTCCATGATAATATGATCTTTAGGAGGTAATTTGAGGTGGGATAAAAGTGTTATTATATAATTCTCGATTAAAGCTTATGTTAGGTGGCCTAGTCCTTTTGTTGTCATTAATATATTTTCTCATGGTACAGTGGACATATAAAGTTTAGATATTGAGAAATTTTTAAGGTGAACACAAATAGATTGAAACCATTTCACTGTGAGATGATGCTAGTGTGCTAAATATTGATTTGTAACTTTCCAAATAAGTAAAAGTTTGAGAAGAAAAAGCTCCGTCAAGCATAATGATGTTAAACAATTGCACTTTTTGGAAGACAACTCAAAACTATAATAGTTTTTATTAGTTTTGTTTTAGTTATATATGATTTTCATTTGCTTGTTTTTTGAGAACTTAATTTATTGACTTAAGGGGGCATAATACTAAATTTCATAAGGCGTGATCATGATCACGCCTTGTAAGATTTACTATTCTGAAATTTTGAGTCTTCGATTCGTAAGGCGTGATCACACCTTATGTAATTTAGTTGTCAATATCAAAGACTTAAAATTCTAAAACATTAAATCTTAAGGCGAGATCATGCCTTATATGATTTAGCTTTTTGAAATGGAACTCTTAACATTCCATAACACTAAAATTCATAAAACGTGATCATGTTTTATACATGTTAGTAATTTGTCAAGTTTTAAAGAAACTTGTAAATTTTAAAGTGAAAATAAAAATAAAAATCATAATTGTAATTAATTATGATTATAATAATAAATAATAATAATATATTAAAAATCTAACTTGTTTTGTTTCTTTTTCATGAAACAGCCCCACATCCAACACATCAACCCAGCTTCAGCTGCACACCACACACAAACAACAACATCCCACACCAACAACCCTACCAAGCATCCAGCACACAAGACCCCACCAAGTAGCACCACATCCAAAGCACCAACGACGCATAATACTCCTGGCTTTAACAACACAGTAAGCTTCACAGAAGTCTCACGTGTTATACCCATTGTGCCAGTTGAATTGTCCCAGACCACCACAACCCTCAACCACCAACACCCATTAGTATTGTATTAATTCTATTTATTTTACTTAATTTCTTTTAGTTGCTTTCATTTTAGGTTTAATTTTAGTAATTCTAGGTTGTTTAAATTATTTTTTGAATTAGTATTCGGACTATAATTGTCATCATTATGGGAAGTTCCAAAGATACTACTAAGATAGCAATGAAAGGAAAATCTACATTGAATCCAACTGCACAACATCAATCCACTACAGGACCTGCAACCGGTACCAATAGGAAACATGCTCAGATAATGAAAAATAGATCTCTTTTGCCTCTAACTAAATCAGACTTGTGCGATTATCTCAATTTTAACTTTAAAGAAAGAAATCAACGGTACACTACTCTTAAAACCTGACATATTAATGCAGGTACGTATATGCATTACCTATCTTTAAAGGACTTGCATACTAAAGAAAAATTTGATGATTTGCTTACTAACATGAGTTGGAGATATTTTGTGCTGATTCGATATTCGATATTTATTAAATTAAGTAGGAGTTTTATACTACTTTCAAATTTGATACACCAAATAATTTTACTTTACGTATTCCTAATGTGGTACAATACAAATTAATGAGTGTCAAATTTAAATAGAGCATCATTGGTTTTAGTTTAGCCTTAGGGTTGATAATTGAGGAATATGCTAATTTGACTCAATACAAAGAATATGTTATGGAAATTGGTGATTTCGATTCTTTTAGAGCGTGGAAATCAATATCTTCTAACTCGTCAATTTATCATCCAATTAAATCTAAGGGTAATTATCTTAGTAAGATTGAATGGATTTATATATGTAACATCCCACCCCGACTGGAAGGGTAAAGTAGTAAATTGACATAGGATGAGATTGATAGGGATTTCTTAGTGTTGTCCAAGCATACTGGTACTAGTGAACAGCGAAATCTGTGCACATGAAATAACTGTACATGCATACATGATATTCCCGGTTTTTGTGCCTAAGGCAATTTTATTGTGATTAACATGGTTATTGGGTTTGAAAAATTATTTTGACTGCTTCATAGTGT
>JANIHY010053968.1:0-18081 GCA_027479065.1 Erythroxylum brevipes
AGTAATCTGACATGGTTTATAATGTAATTTTTAAAGTTTCAACTATTATTATACAATTAATTAAAAATTTTAATTTTTTAATATTTAACTCTTATAATTATGTAATTCAAGTTTTAAACAAGTGACCAAAAGTATACATATATAGTCAAAAATTCACTAGTTAAAATCACCCATATGACACGTTACCGTGTTGTCGTATTGATAACTTTAACAATAACTCGTATAAGAAAAGGAAGACTTAGAAATTTGGAAAAGAAAATAAACAACCGTTATATCATGTGTGGCCTTCCAATAAGTAGCCACGAGAATAACATGAACAGAAAGACTTTAATAATTAAACAATACTTTTAAGAAAAGAAATACTATTGAAATAAGAAAACACAACATGCACGAATACAATTAATCTCGCTAAATGTTTTTTTAAAGAAAGATAATTTTTATGTAAGAAATTAAAACTCTAGTCGCTACAAACGGTTAAAATAATTGAAATGTTACGTATTCAAACGTTATTCTAGCAAATGTTTATTTAAACCAATAAACTAGTATAATAATAAAATATAATCATAGAAAAGCAATTCAATGTGTTTGCACTTTGCAGCCTTTATTAAGCAAAAACGAGCCTTCTTATTTGCTACCAAATTTGGCTGAATGACTAATTCGGACAGGTAACTTGAAAAGGAAGCAATCTTGCAATCGCTCACAAGAGAATGTCCCGTCTCTTTACACCAGTGAGCAAACTAAAATTAAAGGACTTGAATTTGTTGATGATAGTGTTGAATTGGTCAAGGATTGTGCATCAAGAGATAGTTGTACTTTAAGTGGTTCAAGCCCTTGCAAGAAAGGGAATGATGACATAGTAGTCGCGGGCTTGCTTCTGATGATACAACCAGCAACTTGAAAGTTCAAGGATTTGCTATTCGTGTTGGTCCTAATGTTGACAAGGAAAGCAGTTGTGGTAGTTTACCAACTAGAAACTGTGATTCTGTAGAGTGGTCAAAGTTGCCGGAGTCTCAGGAATCCATATCTTTTGGGTTCACTACATACACAACACTCAAGTCGGATGATTATGTTAATCTGGATACGGGTGCGGACTTGCTTAAAGCTTGTTCTTGTTCGTTTTGCTTGAAAGGTGACCTTAACCTTTACTTTTTATAAGCAATTTGATCAATGTAGTATTGGCTATTGATAAAGTAGACTTGCTGAATATGATATATTTGTTCTACAATGTGAGAATCAGCTACTTATATGTGCTCGGATCTGCATTGTCAAGAAATTAAAGGTTGAATAGTAGGTGAGCTTTAGTAGGATAAGTCACACATTCCTTGGATTGGCATTTTCATTATTTCAATCGTTTAATTTGTTGCTAATTTCTCTGTTTCCAATTCTGTAGCGGTGAGGAAGAGTTGGAAAGAAGCTATAATCCTGGTCTACAAATTTTCTAAAGGAAAGTAGTCTGAAGTAGGACTAAGGAAAATCCAACAAATCCTTGAAAATAGAATCTGGCTCAAGAGTCAGTGGAGGTCCCTGTTCCATCATGGATGGTGTATATGGTTATGAAAGCAGCCAGCTTGTAAGTGCAACTAGTGTCTCTTTACTTATTTGCATTTCAGGATACTTCCATCAATTTCAGTCCTGGCAATCGATTTAAATGAACTTGCTCTATTAATTTATCGGTAGCTGAGTTGTCCTTTTAAGTTCTTATAATGTGGTGATTTATTGGTTACCTTTCTTCTGTGTTATGACCCTTCAACTTTTACCCTAATATGTAATGAATATCTCATATCTATTATGCAAGAAGCTAATTTTCTCGTGCTCAGAGGTTTGAGAGAAAATTGCAAGATGAATCTTGAGAGTGCTACTGGTACGCTTTAAGACTTTGGTAATTTTAAGACTATCTTACGGTCTCAACTATTAGGAGTCATCCAAGGAGAATCTATTCATCAGGTGGTTCCCCTGTTGTTTTGTGTTAAATATATTATCCTTTTAATTTTGGGATAAAAGATGAAGTAGCAAAATTAGTATAATTAACGATCTTTTTCAGTGAAAGTTAAAGTATTTTACATAAGTTAAAATTTTAAATTTTAAATATTTAACTACTACAACTAAAATTTCAGGTTATTATTGAAAACCTAATAAAAGTTGCATAATTTCGGATTATCTTTCCTTACAAATTCATATAAATTAATTTTTTCTTAATGAATTAGATCATAAAGGGTATCGTTATTCCCTCTCAAGAATAATAATAAAAAAGGAAAGACAGACCTTTTTATATTGATTGAACCTTTTTGTTGCTGTGTATCAAAGTTAGTGAAATCCACAAAGTGACGGTAAGATGCTGCTGTACAATTCATTAAAACTCAGATCGAGAGCTTCTAAATTCGTAAGCTTTGACAATTCTTCTAATCCACCTACCAACAAGTAAAATTTTAATAAAAAGGTTGAATTAAATATCAATTATTCTAAATTTTATCTTTTTTATTATTCTTAAATTTGTTTGGTTTTGTTAAATATATTTATTTTTATATTTTTCAACTATAATTTTCCTTTTTAGTAATTTTCATATTTGTCTTTATATTTTTATTAATATTATTATTTTTAACATCTTTTTTTTTTCATTAATTAAGATAGGACTGTAAATTATTAAATTTCTTTAAATCTTACCCCAAGCCTCTCGAAGTTTCTACCATAAATTTACTCACAAAGCCCCCTCCTTGAGATTATACTCTCTCCTCTGGCTTCCTCTCCTTCTCTGCCACCGGCTTCTTTGGTCCCCTCACCTTCCCCAGCATCCGCCCCAACACCTCCTTCCTCATCATCATCACCTGTACCATCACCTGCCCTATCTGGATCATCAACGACTTACACATTTTTAGATTCTCTGTTGATGACATACTTGGTAATTAAGTATTATATAGTCTCTCTCTCTCTCTGAGGGTGACAGTGGAGCATGACGGCCAGCAGTCGCCGCCCCTGCGGTTTCTTATTGCAAGGTCAAACCACGAGTTCCTTCGATTTTGAATTTGTCTTTCTTTAAATGTAGTCCTTTTTAGTTAGGTTTATTGATTTGAATTTATTTTTTATAATTAATTAAGTTTAAAAAATCTTTATTCATCCATTTTGGGTTAGATTTTTTTTATGAGCTTGTAAAGGAGTTACAAATTGATGGTGTAATTTCAGTATAGATTATTGGTCAAATAATGCTATTTATCTCCCATTAGAAAACAATCCCAATGTTCCTTGTTCTTATGACCATATTGGACTCATGTTACCATAGGATTTCATGTTTGCCTATTATATTTAAGTCCTCCAAACCCAATCAAGTTATGAACTGTTTCGTTTGGTGTGAGATGACCAAATTGTTTTGATCATTTTTAGGTGATGGGAAGCAAGGCAAAGATATTTATAATTTTGGAGTTTGTTACTGGGGGAGAACTTTTCGACGAAATTGTAAGTTGCTATACTCTTGTTGGAGCCTATTTGGTAGCTGATTGCTTCACCATCTTGAGCTAAATATATTTGATGAAGAAGATAACTGTTGGATTCCATGACTATGGCATACACTAATTCAATTAAATGATTACAATTTTTACACAATAACTATTCTGTTTAGATTTAGACAAGTATTGAGAACAAGCAGTGCAGCTTCATGTCAGTTACAGCCTGCCTTTAAGTAGTGATTTTTGTTATGAAGGTAAACCATTGGCGGATGAGAGAGGACGAAGCCCGTAGATATTTCCAGCTACTTATTAACGCTGTTGATTATTTCCACAGCAGGGGTATCTATCACAGAGATCTAAAGGTACTTTTAATTTCTTCTTTGAGGCTTATAATGAACTTGTTAGTTATTTGTATGTGGTATTCATTACATACTTGTCTAGGAGACTCATACAAATTTATGTCATCTTCCTTCTAATCTGTCTTGTTTCTCTTACAACCCGAAAATCTGCCGTTGGATGCTTATGGAAACCTCAAAGTTTCTGATTTTGGATTGAGTGGGCTGTCTCAACAAGTCAGGGTAATTGTAATAAATTCTTTTCACCTTCTTTTTCCCTTCAAGTGGGTTTTTCATCCACAAGGGATACCCTTGTTGTTTTAACTTGACTACTAACTTGGAGCTTGTTTCTTGGTTTCTGTGTGCTTATGTAGATGTTTATTTAAATTTTGGTAGGATAATGGCCTCCTTCATACCGCCTGTGGAACTCCAAATTATGTTGCTCCTGAGGTTTGGATGACTCTTTGAGTTACCAAAATTACCCCACCATGTGGATTACTGACTTTAATAATTTTTGCTTTGACCTTAAATAATGTTGTGGATCACGTTCTTAATGATATAGGTTATGATGAAGCCACTGCAGACTTGTGGTCATGTGAATTATACTCTTTGTATTGCTTGCAGGATATTTGTCTTTCGATGATGCTAGTCTAATCAACATGTACAAAAAAGTTAGTTTTTTGCAGATTTTGTATCACCTCTTTCATTTTTTTTCTTGTCCTTTAGTTGTCATTTCATATTTTCCACTGCAGATTTCAGCAGCTGAATTCACTTGTCCCCCTGGCTATCATTTGGTGCCATGAAATTAATTGCTCGAATTTTAGATCCCAATCCTATGACTATAAGTAGTTTCACTTTTCTGAGATGATTTGATCAGCTTTGTTCATTGATTCTCCATCTCTTAGAAGGAAAGGAAGAAATAAAATGACTAGTCTCAAATAAATTTGGTTGACAATTCTACTTTTTGTAAGTTTAAAGAGATAACATCTCCATATTGTATCCAATTTGATGTTAAAGACATCAACTTGATTACGCCTCAGTAGTCAGTAACTATTAGTAATCGGCAGCATACTTGCAAACAACAGTATGTATTTTGACATCTTAGGTCCAAGTGGCAACTTTTGTTGCCCATTGTGTTGGATAATCCCAACAATGGAGTTGGGAAACTAGAGACCTTGGCACCTGCGATGCTACACTGCATATTACTTGATTTTAAAAGTCACTGTCAACTGATTTCCTTGTTTCTATGCCCAAGTATGTGGATGCAGCTTGATAGTTGGACTACCCAGATTTTGTGATTTAAGAAGAATTTGACTGTCACATTGTTTCTGGAGTAGATGATATTGGAGTGTCTAGAGAACAAATTAACTCGTTGATCTTTAATTCTTAATTGCATCTCATTTGGGTAGATTAATATGATTGTCAAGGCCTAGATGTGCCCTTTACTTCTCTGATATGTTTTCTCTTCAACCAATTTCTTGGTCATTGAGAAGTAGCAATTAGTTGAGTTGGTGATATTGACTTCCACGAATTGATCAAAGTATAATTTTTCAACAGAAACAGAAACTGAAAGGTTATGTTGTTTAAGCAATAATTAAGCATAATAGACGTTTTTTTTACATGTATGAAGGCATCACATAATATGACGTTTTTCTTGTTACCAGAAGAAGCTCTTAAAGTTCTTACCGTACCTGCTTGCCTCATGTTGTGTGTGTACCACTTATTTGGCTACAACAAAATGCATGTGGTTAGATTTGAGCCTGAATGTATACAACTTTTTGCAGCCGCCATTGGCCCTCCCAAAGTATTATAAGCATTTTGCATTTTTAAGTTGATGTTTTTCTCATAATATCAAGAAATATTATGTATTAAAAAATCATTTTACTCAAGAAACCAAGGATCTTTTGTTGGAAAGAGAAGTAACTTTTTAGATAAGCAAAAGTTTATTTATCCAAATAGCAGAAAAACTGCAACACAAACAAACTTCAATTACAAAGTCAACAGTAAAACAAGACCAACTAACTTAAACACCAACTACTACATAGAGAAGCAGTTCTCAAATTAACAGCAGCAAATCTAGTACCTAAGACCTTAAGCCTAACAGACTCCTTGATGATAGCAAAAAGATCTAACTCAGACTTAAAAGTAGAACAAAACAATCGAGAGTTGCGCTCCCTCCAGATCCAATAAGCCAAGGCATTCCAGGCTAATCGAAGCAAAATAGAGCGCAGCGATTGCCCTTACCAACACCAATCAACCATTGAAACTCAAAAGTCCAAGCACCAAGATCTCAACAAAATCCACAAGCCAACAACAGCTCTTTCCAAATGAATTTCACATATGAACAACTCATAAACAAGTGATCCCGAGACTCAGAACTATCAGAACAGTGCAAGCAAGCTTCATCAGTAACCAAGCCCCAACTGCTCAACCTGTCCTTTGTAGGTAATCTATCCAACAAGACAAGCCAAGAGAAAAAAGAGTGCATTGGGATGTGTAAAGGGCACCATACAACTCTACTCCAACCAACTTTATCCTCATGAGGCCTGATTTCGTTCCATATAACAGAAAGAGAGAGTTTCTGGGAAAGAAGAGCACTACTTACAGATTGAAATACACCTGCAGCTTCATCTCTCAAGCTCAAAAGTTTCTTCCAGTGCCAGCTACTAGAACTTGGAACAGGTAGAGACAGGAAATCCCTATCCTTAATGAGATAAGCTTTAATCCATGCAATCCAAAGAGAGCCGTCTTTATAGATGATATACCACAACTGCTGAATGAGACAAGCTTTGTTCCAAGAAATTAGATCTTTAATACCTAAGCCACCCTCACACTTAGGCAAACAAACTTGCTTCCAACTGACATGAGCATAGGAAGTTTTCTCATCAGATCCAGACCAAAGAAACCGCATACAAATCTGCTCAATCTTCTTCAAAACAGACTTAGGCAGCATAAAATGTCTAATCCAATAGCTTTGAACATGAAACAAAACAGATTTAATAAGCTGAGCCCTTCCTGCAAAAGATAAAGTCTTGGCAGCCCAACCTGAAACACGTTTTCTGACTTTATCAATAAGAGAAACACAATCACGCTCAGTTAATCGCTTAGCCACAAGAGGGACCCCTAAGTATCTAATTGGTAACTGTCCCATAGTAAAACCAGTTGAAACATGGATATCATCAAGCACTTCATGAGAAATACCAGCAGAGAGAACCTCACTTTTAGCAGGGTTCAACTTCAAACCAGAAAAAGTATAAAATTGCTCAAGAACACAGTTAATCCCAATAACCGAATCAACATCACCCTTTGAAAAGATCAGTAGATCATCAGCAAAACACAAATGGGTTAACTGAATCTTATGAGTACGAGGATGGTATTGAAATAGGCGCTGATCAGCAGCATAATTCAACAATCTGGATAAAACTTCCATGGCCATGACAAAGATATAAGGTGAAAGAGGGTCCCCTTGGCGAAGACCCCTTTTACTCTGGAAATACCCCTCCAAATAGCCATTAACAGAAATGGAGAGCCTAGCACCAGTCACACACGCCATCATCCAAGAAATAAATGTATCAGGGATGCCTAAAGCCTTAAAAACCACCTCTATAAACTCCCAACTCACAGAATCAAAGGCCTTCTGCAGGTCAATTTTTAAAGCACACCTAGGAGAGAGAGTACTTCTACCATAGCCTTTAACAAGTTCTTAAGCAAGTAAAATATTCTCTGAAATACTTCGACCAGGAAGGAAAGCAGACTGATTATGAGCAATGCAATCAGGCAGAACAACAACCAAACGTGCAACCATAATTTTTGTTAAACACTTATAAAAAGTAGAGCAACAAGAAATTGGCCTGTAATCTTTAATACTTATAGAATTAGGCTTTTTGGGAACAAGAGCAACTATAGTAGAATTAAAAGTAGGAAGAACCAAACCAGATTGGAAAAATTCAAACACAGCATCACAGACATCATCACCAACAACAGATCAAGCTACCTGGAAAAAGTGAGCAGAATACCCATCAGGTCCAGGAGCCTTTTCACCCCCCAAAGCAAACATAGCCTTCCTAACTTCCTCCCTGGAAATATCCTGAACAAGCATCAGCTTCTCAGCTTCACCAATAGAACCAGGAAGCAAATCCCTTAACAGAGACAGATCAGGAACAATAACATGAGGATCCTTTTCACCCAACAACTTAGAAAAGTAACTAACCACAACTTCAGCCAGGCCGGCTTTAGTATCAACATAATCACCCTGCTCATTAAGCAACAATCTGATTTGACTCTTGCACAGCTGACTCTTCACAGAACAATGGTAAAACTTGGTATTTGCATCGCTCTCCTTTATACACTGAACTCCAGATTTCTGCTTGTAAAAAGATTCCTCAGCCAAAAGGAGCGCCCTATATTCCTTGTACACCTTCACAGCTTGTTCCACAATAGGAATATCAACATTAGGCCTCAAAACTTTAAGTTGCAAGTCATCCAACTCCTTTCTCTTGGCAAGTACTTTTTGAGAAATATCTGCATAGCACTCCTTATTCAATCGTCTAAGCACCACCTTGAGTCGTTTCAATTTCAGAAAGAGCCTCAACATAGGAGAACCAGCAATTGGTACTTTCCAAGAATCTTCCACTATAGCAAGGAAGTCAGGATGCCTAGTCCAAAAGTTAAAAAACTTGAAAGGCTTGGGAACAGAGGCTCTTTCAACTCCTAATTACAAAACAGCAGAGCAATGATCAGAAACATGAGGAGCCAAAAATTCAACCCCAGAACGATCAAAAACACCAAACCAATCACCAGATACCAAAACTCTATCCAACTTTCTAGCCAAAAAACTATCACATTGATTATTAGTCCAGGTAAAAGTGGAACCAAGAAAAGGGTGATCCTGCACACCAGCAGCACACATCCACTCTTTAAAATCATCCATATCATGCAACAATTGACTACTTAACTGGCTACTAGAACTCTCAGAAGGATCAGCAATAATGTTAAAGTCACCAGCAATAAACCAAGGACTAGTACCAAGTAAAACCTGAACATCCAGTAAATGAAGCCAAAGGGTACTTCTCTCTCTACCATCATTACTCCCATAAACAGTAGTAAAATGACCAGACTGAAGACCAGAACTAAAAGAACATGTAATACTCTAATCAGAAACAGCAATAGACTGAATAAGAATACAAGGCTTCCATAAAATCCAAATCCTGCCATTAACAACATATTCATAATTGCAAAGAAAACTCCAGCCAGGAAACCACTTAGCAACAATACTACGAGCATTAGAACATTTAACCCTAGTTTCTAACAAACAGACAACATCAACCCTTAAGAAAGAAATTCTATCAGCAATACTTTTCTGCTTAGAGGAAAGATTCATTCCTCTCACGTTCCAGATTAACCATTTCATTAAGATGGAGTTGAAGAGCCCCCCCTTTACCTCTATCAACCTGGCCTTTCTTTTTCTTATGCAAATCCTTGAGCAACTCAGCTGCACCCACAGCTGCAGCTCTAATCTTCTTAGGAGATTTAGCAGCAACCTCAACCACTCTTAAATCCATGTCTGATCCAGCGATTGCATCAAACCTATTTGTATTAATGACAGCCCTGCCCTTAGCCAAAACCGAACCCCCACCAACTTTGGCATCCATGATCTTGATAGCACTTACAATAGAATCCACCAAAGCATCCTCAAGCTGTTCAACAGATGAAGCTGTAACTGGAGTAGAGGGCAAAACTTGAGGAGAAACAGGAACATCAGAGACCTGCACAATAGGCTCCTCAATTTGAGGCACATCAGAAACAACAGCAGGCAACACATGCTCAGCAAGAACAACCGGTAGGGAACTAGAAGATCCAGACTCAGTCGTGACCGGTTCAGCAACCTTAGGCACCCAAACCTGAACTTCTGTCTTCTTTTTCGAGCAGCCCTTCTCATCATGACCAAATGTTTTACACTGAGCACACTTCAAAGGCAGCCAGGGTATCTCAACCCAAATCGAACACAACGAACCATTCCTTAAAATAACATCAATAGTTTTTGGAACTGCCATAGAAGCATCGATCTCCACACAAACTTTTGCATAAGCCAACCTGGATTGACTCGTAGTGATGGAATCCATATACAGTGGAACCCCAATAGCACTTGCAATATAGCTCAGTCCAGTACTCGAATATAATTCCAAAGGCACGTTCCTCAAATGAAACCAGACAGGGATCTTATGCAAATCAAACATCAAACGCGACATACCTGGCTCCCATTTGCGCATAATCAAAGGCTTATTCTGCACGTGCCATGGACCATGTTCAAAAACCCAATCCCGAGCCTCAGCAGACGACAATCGAACAACATACAAATTGGTCGCAATAGTTTTGATTTCAACATTGCTATCCGTACCCCAAAGATTTTTCAGCGTGCGCTGCAACACTTCAAAATTAGGAGGTCTATCAATGAATTGAAGAACTAAAGAATTTTGCCAAACCTGTACACCATGATCAAAAACTTCCGGCGGTAGCTCCACCGTAACAGAACCCTCAGCAACCTTCGGAGGAAAAAATTGTAAAGATTGCGCAGCCGAAGGAACAAAGAACTTCCTCCAGTCCATAGATCCCATCAACAAATTGAAAATCAAAAATAGAGACGGCACATCTTTTAGCACTCTCCCAATCAAAGGAATCAGTGAAGAAAAAACAAGCAAATCAAGAACAAAACCAAGGAAATCGAAGAGGAAAAGTGAAATCGCAGAAATTTTCAATTGACTAGCAAAAGAAAAAATGAGAGAAATTCACGCGCGACACGAGCCCCCTCCAAGAAACCCTCCTTTTTCTTGTCATTTGAATGTTTTAGGCACAAATAACATTGGCTTTCCCACGAACATCCCAATGAACTATGATGGACATATTACTGTTGGATTATAAATGAATACTGAAACTCATGCTATCCTCTGATTTTGATTTGATGATTTATGGTCAACTACAGGGCTTTAAACTGGAAACGAGGTTCGCATCTAAATGTCCTTCCAATGAGATAGTTCACAAGATTGAAGCAACTGTAAAGGCACTTGGTTTTGACGTTTACAAGAAAAACTACAAGGTCAGTGATACTTTTGGAGGATAATTGTTATTCTTATTTAGCTGAAGCAGGAGGGGTGGAACTGATCTTTACTTTACACTTGTTTTTGATAGATGAGGCTTCAAAACATGAAAACAGGAAGAAAGGGAAGCCTTAACATTGCCACTGAGGTTTGTGACTTCGAAAGAAAAAAGTTGTAGCCTGATAGTTTTTCTTTCTGTTAGTTTCTCTCTTTTCTTATATTTCTACAGATATTTCAGGTGGCCCCTTCTCTTTATACGGTTGAAGTGAGATACTTCGGAGTTCCATAAGGTATCCATTCTTTCAAAATCTGCTTTCTCCTACTCTAATGAATATAAATCATATACAATTTATCTTAGGACTGTACTTGTGCTCCTCTTCAGAAGTTTAGGGATGACTAGTTGGTTAGCTGATGTAATATGACCTAAATGTTGGCCAGTTGAACTTCAGTGATTTGGTGATCGTGTGAGTGAAATATTCTTACACAATACATTACTGGTCAACATGCTGCTTAGTAAAACATGGTTCGTGGATATTGAGGAGACGATGTAAAAGAGAAGTGGTGAATTAGCTGCTAATTGTTGAAAAGAACCTAAGAACAGTAGAACTTTGTTGTGAGCGTAATAGTAGAAATCTTCCAGTTTTAGCCAAATGACCTATCTACTTCATGTAAGTACCACAAAGAAAATTTAAAAACAACATACTTAGTCACTTGCAATGCAGATTGATGATGGTTTTTTATGTTGATGCTCCTGTAAATGTTACGAATACAGAACTTCCTACATTAATCGAAAGACAACAGTAACCGAAAATTTACTAATTATGTTATTCCGATCTCTTAAAAAAAACTGGACTAGGTTGCATATCATCTACACTGAAAATCACTGTTTTAGCTTCTGTTACATGCATGCCTTGGTCCCACACAAGAGTCAAGATTGGGTGGCTGCATTTGAAACAAAAAATGGTTACTTGTTATAATTCAAGAAAAGAGGCACCTAACATGGATAAGTTTTTCAACCATGGATTTGGTGAGCTTGGATGGATGCTCTCAACTTTTGCTATAAATAGAGGAAATCCTTAGGCTTTCAAGATGTACCAAACATACTATTTTTCCTTCCTACAAATCATCCTCTCTTCTGTATACATATGAGATTTTGAAAGCTCTTTTAGTCCAGCCTTTGTACTTGTAAACACTCTCCACATATTAGTAAAATTGCTCACTCTCTGACCGTGGACGTAGGTTACATTGACCGAACCATGTAAATCTATGTGTTCAGTGTCCCATTTTATTTTTGGCTTTATTTATTTTTCGTTATTATCTATTTGGGCTATTATATTAAACTGGGATTGAATATGGGGTTATTTCCGTAACACAAATAAATAAAATTGAATGGCTAAGAAGGCTTTAGAACAGAAGGAACAGATCCACCATAATAAGGGGCTTACTTTCAATCCATTTGCATTTATTCGTGCAAGGGTAGTAAATCATATTTAATTGTTGTCACTAAAAAGAAAGTTAACGTTAATTTTCAACTAATAAAGGAAGATATTTAGCTTCCAAAATTGAAGGTTAATGTTAACTCAATCTTGGAAGCTAAGGAAGCTATATTATCCGGTGATATAACAGCTTCTAATATTAAAAGTTAATATAGTTGGTTAACATTAACTTGATATATTTATAAATATCTTTAAAGCATTTAGATGTATTTCTTACACTCTAATTTTTTACAACTTACAGAATAGGATAATATTTGACTTTGATAAGAGGGCTATGTCAAATATGGATGTGGGCTGTCAAATGTGGACGTGGGCTGACACTGATGGATCAACTCAAATGAAGGTAGACTGAAATGATGGACCCAAACAAAACGGAGGTAGACTGACCCAACAATGACTTCGCACATCCACAAATACCCACACAGACCTGGACCCAAAATTCTAGACCCAAAATTTTGTTTCTTGTCTTCTTGTATATAGCCCTAGAATATTCTTCTATAACAGAATTGACAGTAACAAAATTGCACCAGTTGTCAATTTTGTTGTCAATTTTGTTACAGATTCCTACACGCAGTAGCAAATAGTTGTCCTTAGCATCGGTATAAATATCCTTTTTTGTACATATCAACGACGTGATGAAATAAACATTTCTTCATCAATATAAACCTCCTGTTTTTCATGGTATCAGAGCCTAAGGTCTGATCCAAGTTATGACAGCCATTTACCAACAATGTCACATACAGCTGAGAGTGATGCTTGTAATCCAGACCTAGAAAAATATTCCATTATAAATACTGAAAACCAAGTGTTATCCTTGTTACCACTATTTTCAATGGTAACAACTATCTAAGTTAAAACAAATCAATGACGATTGCTCTATACGCCAAAGACAAACTCTCCTTCGTGGATGGAACGTGCACACAACCAACAAAAGATGCAGCATTGCTTACCAGATGGAGAAGGGCAGATTCCATGGTTAAATCCTAGATTCTTAACTCCATGAACAAGGAGATCAATGATGCCTTCTTGTCATTCTCCACTGCTAGGGCACTTTGGGAGGAACTCAAAGAGAGATTTGGAGAAGTTAACGGACCAATGTTCTACAAAATAAAAAGGGATATTTTTTGAGAAATATGCAAAACCCAGTCAGAGATCGTCGATTGAAAAGACAGCTCGCCTAGTCTATGTTGGAGTAACCAATGAGTTGTAGGCTGGAGTCTGATGGGTAAATAAACTTTGAAGTTGGGTTCCTTTGAGGTACCTGAGGATGTGTTTTACGGCCCTCCAGTGTCGCTCTCGCGACGACTGCATGAATTGACTTAACTATTGCGTGATGTAGGTAAGATCGGGTCTGGTGAAACTCAAGTATTGAAGTCGACCCATAATCCTTCTGTAGAGTTCAGGATCGGGGAGAAGTTCGCCTTCATCAGTGGTAAGCTTCTTTCCTGAAACTATGGGAGCCATGCTTGGCTTACAATCGAGTAGATTTATCTCTTGTAAAATGTCCTGTATGTATTTTCCCTATCTGAGCAGCATTCCTTTCTCAGATCTGACTATTTCTCCTCCTAGGAAAAACTTCGCATACCCTAGGTCCTTGATTGTGAATTCCTTGTGCAGTGAGTCCTTGATGTGGTTTAAGTGTACCTCATTCGCACTAGTAAGAAGTATGTTGTCCACATAGATGAGAATGGCAATAAAGTTGTCATCCTCTCCCTTAGTGTAGAGGCAATGATCTGCCTTAGCTTTTTTAAAGCCCAAACTCTTTAATTTTGCTATTTATTTTTCTATCACATATATGATACCATTGATATATCTTTTTTTAAAGTGAAAATGATTCAATTATTATAGCTCACTATTACAAAATGTACAAAATAAGCATTCAGATGTTGTGAACCTAGTCTATCCCCAAAAATGACAGAAATTAAGCAGAATACAAGTAGTGTTTATAGTTCTAACGAATTATATCACATATACTAACATTAGAGGTGCCACCTTGTTCTCTTTTCTGGTGTTAACTCGCTACAAAAATATGTAGTTTACTGACAGAAAAAACTGACGGTAAACGCAAGAATTCCATAGATAATGATAATTTTCAACGGTATACAACGATGGATAACGGCGTAGTTAAAATGATCGTAGGTAAATTTAACAACGGACCTTTTATGTATCCTTTCGTCGGTAAAGTATATCGACGAACAGACATAACCATCGATAAAATTTATCAACATCTGGTATTCTTCGTCGGTAAATTTGCTGATGGATAAAGAAGAACGGTCAATAAACCGTAATTCAGATAATCGCAAAAGTTGGAATATCATCGACGGAAGAAGAACGTTCGATAAATATCAAACTATTTACTAACGATTTAAGGTATTCCGTCGATAAATATAGTGCTTTTTGCGACAGATTAAGGTATTCCATCGGTAAATAAAAGTAAAATATTTTTTAAAAAATTTCGACATTAAATTTTATTTCATGATCATATGATAAATGCATAATTTCAACAGTTATTAATTATCTTCGTATAATAATTTTATTTGTTTATATATTTAATTTGTTTAAACAGAAAGTTGATTGATGATACAAAGTTAAAATTATATTAATTGATAATAAAATATTACAATGTATATAATAAGTCTTTGTAATTCAAAGCAAATGACTACAACAATACTAATGTCCTGGTGATCGCAGGTGCTCTGAGGTGCTACCCCTCCTCTTCAACTCCTTTATCTCATGTCTTAACTAAGTCATCTACTCCATCAATATCTACACTGTGGTCCAAAGATCAGTGACTTCATTGGTTTGAGTTGGTCTAATAGATACTGCTGTACTGAACATGGAAGATTGTGAATAACGTGTGTTCGCAAATGAACCTAGCCCGAAGATCCTTCCACGACGATTCCTACCACTCACAACATCAAGATACGTATGAGTCTCATCAACAGGTTGTTCCTTCTGAGACTGTCGCTAAATGGTTTCTTGTATTTGGTCATATTAGGAAACAATGTTTACATTAGTAAGTGATTATTATTAAGAAATAATAATAAAGCATTAATTTCACATACATTCAGTTCTTTACATCAGCTGTTGACGAATGTCACACTGTCATGCTTATTCGTGTGAGTGTCCAAAAACACCTGAGTAGGTGTAGACCTCATGCCCATAGACTTTTTCTACATATTTAACCTAAATTGTTATAGGTGAAGTAGATTTTATAAAAATTTTGGCAGAGTTTTCTTAATTTTTATGATATTTCCCACTGTTGAATAAATAAAATCACTCAACACAACCATATATGGCACCAAATATTTATAACATTATCATTATCTAAAATACAGCAAAGTAAAATATTTACAATATAAGTGTCAAGTTTAGATACTTACAAGTCTTTGTGCATACTCGTGGTGGGTTATTAATCCTCCCGTATGTACGAAAAGACTCTCTCCTCCCAAGCCTCCATGTCTATTAGTGGAGTTGCGACCTGAGATGGACATTGCCTTAAGTAATGTTCAATAATCCTGCCAACGACTCCATATTTGCTCCGAAATATAAGGCAATCGTACATCATTCTTGTGTATCGCATCAATAAAGTCGCGATAACATGTACGAATTCGCCTCTCCCATACTTTATAGATGATGACATCGAAACCAGAATCCCAAAAAAAAATTAAACTACTATAATGTAATAATATTTATCTAATTAGTGTATACAAATTAGTATAAAAATAAAATAATTTTTTATTGCACCTCAAACTCCTGAAAGTAAAATTCCTTTGTGGCTTGAGAGATATTCTTCCACACATAACCCTCAGGATCAATCCTTTCCTTAAATTTAGATGTCATATTTCTGAAACACGGTCCAGACGGAATCAACCTAATATAAGAAGTAATTTTATGCAATGAAAAAATCGATAAACGTATAACTTATTTAAAAACAAATAGTGTTTAATGTGATTTTACTTAAAGATTATTGACAATTGTTATGTACTTTCTTCTATCATGTTCCTAAGCTCCAGGCTGGTGAGCGTCTCCTCCATCTGATAAAAGGGTATTGGATGATGTATGAGCTGGGAATGGGGATGATGTAACATGACGAGCAGTAGTGATGCCTCATCTGCAAGTGTAGGCCCTTGAGGGGGAGGAGGTGAGTCAGTGCCAGCTGCAGACTGTCTCACGTTGTCTCTTTGGTCCCATAATTATACCTAAAATTCATTGTTTATTGAATTTTCTAGAACTATAAGAATTTGAATTCAATATTTTACACAATATATGGAAAAGAAAATAAGACGATTTGTTAAATATCATATTCAAGTACAAACGACGAATTAGAAGGTTAACAATTGATAAAGTCATACAACAAAAATAATAAAGGTGATGCACAATACGACGCAAGTTGACCCCTAACTAATGGGGAGGTTGTTTGACAAATTCTTACAGATACAATAATAAATCAACTTTAAAGTTAAGTTTAATGAATTGCATCAATAAATCAAAATGATATAATTATCTTCTTAGATTCCATGTTACGTGACTGTCGGTAAAGGTAAATGAGTCCTTGATGTCTGGATCGAGAACGGTCCTGGCATGTTCAAACGCACCAATTGAAACAGTGATACTTCCTCCCTCGGGTATAGGGATTTGCACACCTTCTTGCAACAATGTTTCCACTATAGCTAAACTTGTAGAGGATACAGTGAATGAGTCACCAGATTTAGCATGGAAGACTAAGTCTCCAAATGAACTACTAGTACGAATAGGTTTACCTAAAACACAAGCAATATAGGACTTAGATAATGTCCTATAAGAAAATCGTTAAACGAACCAATATTGGATATTAATGCATACGTGAAAGTCCATACGAGGTTTGTGGAATTGATGAATTTTTCAAAAGAACCGATCTCCCTAATTCTTTATAGATCGTTGTGACATCACTCCTGCCTCTATAAACATATATGTCATGTTCGAGATTTAAGGGAGTTTAAAACAACATGTAGTATAAACCATCAAATGTGAATATATATAATACCTACATTAACATATATTTTCTTCAAGTGATGTAAATACCAATATTAGAGATTATGGTTATTACAATTTTATAGTTAAAACATGTTTATATGGTTATTGGGGAAAAAATCAATTACCTCTCAAATGGATATATCCATCGATATTGAACAAGACCAACTAATTTTGTCTCATGTGGTAAATGCACAAGTAGATGGTCCATATAGTCGAAGAAGCTTGGAGGAAAAATTCCTTCTAACTTGCACATAATTACTGAAATTTTGTTTTCTAGTTTTTTCATTTCAACCACCTTGATTTCAAATAATGTTAAACTTTTGAAAAACAAACTTAATTATGTTATTACTTCCCAAACTATATTCGATAGCAACTCCCGAAGTGCAGTTGGAATTCGTCTTTATATAAACACATGACAATCATGACTTTTCATCCCAAATAATTTGTACTTCTTCAGGTCTACACACCTTGCTAAGTTTAAAACATAAACATCGGGAAACTTTAGACTTTTCAACCATTCACACAAAATCTCCTTTTTTTGTCCAAAGTGTAACAAGCTTTTAAATATTTATCGATGTGAAGATCTGTTGGGACCCGTTTCCGGAACCCAACTCATAACGAACGAATCACAGCTTAACTAAAGTCGCTTCATTTTTTTTTTCAATTACACAACATTCAGGGTAGTTCAAATTTCCAATTTGAA
>JANIHY010056861.1:0-18005 GCA_027479065.1 Erythroxylum brevipes
AAACACATGGATTTGAAGTATTTGTCTGTGAAAGAAGAAGTGCAAAAACATAAAGTGTCAATTGAGCATATTGGTACCGATCTCATGATAGCGGATCCGTTAACGAAAGGCTTACCGCCCAAAACATTTATTGGTCATGTTGAACGTATGGGCCTTATAGATAAGTCCTTGTTAGTATAGTATTCAGACATGTATATATACATATCATTGTCTTGCTCGAATTGTTATGACACTTGTTGAATTCAATTACAGTCTTATGTTTTTGCTCACTTATTGGTTATCCACATTATGTTGTATACAATAATTATTATTTGTGAGATAACAATTACCGAATTACCCACTTAAAGTTTGTTGAGTTGAGTTGATTCTGTAATACATGGAAGGAATCAAGTTATATAACTTGTGACCGCCATAATCTTATCAGCTTAATTTTGTTAAGGATGACTTGATCGATTCCATGTATTGTGTGCACTTCAAATTATTGGATTACCAAGTCGTAACATGGGTTAAGTGGGAGATTGTTAGACTATTTTATGTCCCATGTAATTTATCGTATTGAGTCCTATGACACGCACCCAAGATAATGATTATTGAGTATTATTGAATGGGTCTCAACTAGGTCACAAACCTTTTTTTCTCTTTTTTCTACTTACCAAAGGATACGTCTTTTAATGATAATATATAAGTTGAAAAAAATTATTGAATGAATCATTCTTAATCATTGATAAAATCATTAACGAAAGAAGACGAGAGGAAACAATACTCTTTCAACGATATCAACATTTAACAAAACCGAAGCATGGATATAAGTACGCGCAAAACGAATCGATCCTATAAATATTTTGCATTCTAAACATCCAAATTCTGAAAAAAAAAAAAGAGAAAAGGCTTACCGGTTTTAACAACGGGACAGCTCTTCTTGCATTCCTGACGGCACTTTTTGGGCTTGCACCTATCTATCGACGCTCACTATGGCTATACGCGTCAACCGGTCAGCCATCTATCTGTTTTGCTTCTTCTTCAACACAAAACAATAACCATTGAAATTACAAAGACAAAACGAAGAATTATTTCGTTTGTTGGAATTCAAGTGAAAGGAGGAGGATGCTTGCAGTACCTGAAGATCAAAGATAATTGCGTTACGAGATAAATCTGTGATAGTGTGTGTCCTGCAACTGCAAACGCCAACTTGGTGAGTGCTCTCTCACTCTCTCTAGGGGTTTTTGTCTCCCTCTGACTAAAATTTTGATATAAATTAATGAAGATAATTTATAATTATAATAATAAAAATATTTATATTAAAAAATAACTAAATTAAATATTTAGTTGATTTAGATTTTAGTCAACAAGAAGAGTATTAAAGAAAAGCATAGGGCCGGCCACTAATCGGCGGGTCTCCGTGTGAAACTGACACCGGCACCGAGAAGCTAAGCGTGGATCGATGGGGCGGACAATGGAATGGGCGGCGGCAAGCAACCACTTACGTGGGATTCCCAGAAAGACGGTGTTTATGTTGGTCGGAGCTTTCGCTAAGGTCGTGGCCAATGTTCTAAACACCACCTCTGTTCACAACGCCGATACCCTCGTCCGTCTTGTCCGATCTCGACCTCCCGGGGTTCCCCTCATTACTGTCAGTAATCATATGTCTACGTGAGTTCCAAAAAGTTTGCTTCTTTCTTTTAAGTTACTGGTTGTGTCTGTTTCGTGAACTTGAGTTTAGATGTTGTTTTTCTTTAATAGGCTAGATGATCCTGTAATGTGGGGATTCAAAGGATTTCCCACTACGAATTCTGAATTGGGTCGGTGGGTGCTGACGGCTGAAGACATTTGTTTCAAGAATCCTGTTTACTCTTATGTGTTCCGCACTGGTGAGCTATTCCAAGTTTTCTTTATGTTCTTTCTTCTGTTTTTGGATTGTGATTGTATCCTGAAAAAGGAGTAATTTCAAGGAAACTGGGAAAAGGGAATCTAATAGTTAACTGTAATTCTTTGAATGTTTTGGGTTCACATCGGGCATCATGACTAGAATAGTTTAACTTGAACATTGACGGAGTTTTTGACTAGTGTAATGCTAGGGATACAGATATTTGCAGGTTGTCATGGGATTGTTTCTTGTTGTTTCAGTTTTAGTGCCTAAGCTAGTAAATTGTGCAGGCAAATGTATACCTATTACAAGGGGTGGTGGTATTTATCAAGAACACATGAACGAAGCTCTTGAACGCTTGGGGAATGGAGAATGGGTACTTACTTAAGTATCCTACTGTTATATTACACTTTTCTTAGAAGTACGTGTACTGAGTAACTGTATCAAGTTGTTATGAACACATCCAATATCAACGAGGTTGAGGCCCAAACAGAGGAACAAGCAGAGGATCAGCCCATTTCGAAGGAGGAGCAGATGATTGTTGATGAGCCACCAGGTCCAAGAAGGGGAAATAGAGTCCGAATTCCTTCTAGAAGGTTAGCCGGTTATGTGATGACAGCACAGTTAGCAAAGCCAGCTGAGAAATAACGAATTCATGGAGAGCTTCATGGGGGAGTCTGTTAGGAAAATTCCTTTATATTGATTCGATTACTGTTTGCTCTTTTTTATGCTTATGATCACACTGAAAGTGTAATTTCTCTTCTCATCTCTATTATGGGATTTTCCCTTCTCATCTTATCTTATCATTTCCAGATTGTGAACCATTTGCAGCTGAATAAACAATAGAAGCTTTCATTGTTTCTGCGTCTATTACGTTATTTCGATTTCTAAACTCTTTCATTGGTGCTTTCATTGCCAATCTACACAGATGGTAGATCAAGTCTCTAGTTCGCGACCACTCGATGAGACAGTCAAACATTTGATGGATGATCACGCTTCTACTCGTAAGGATCTGGAGGGCATGAGTGTGGTGGTCAAAGAGTTGATGGCGCGAGTCAGTTCCTTGCAGAGCCGGTCCCAGAGTCGTTCGGTTTCCTCATCCGAGACTTCACTGGGCCGCCACAAACCGGCACCGGTTTAGCTTTCTAGATTTTTCGGTGTAGGCCCCGAGAGGTGGATTTTGCAGGCTACCCGCTATTTTGATTTCTACAATATTCAGGAAGAGGAGAGAGTTACTATTGCTTCCTTTTATCTCGACGATGCTGCCTCTGATTGGTACGATTGGATGTATCGGAACCGTCAACTTTCAGGCTGGACGGCTTTTACAGAGTCGTTATTGCTCCGTTTGCGTTCACCAGATCTGGAAGAGCCTGAGGGCTTGCTTGCAAAGTTGCACCAGACTTCTACGGTTAGTGATTATCGCGCTTCCTTTGAAGCCATAACCAACCGAACAGTGCAGTTGCCATCACATTTTCTGACCCATTGTTTCATATCGGGCCTATGGCCTGACATCAAGCACTCGGTCCTCGTGCACCGGCCCACTACTTTGGCTGAGGCAATGACCTTAGCCCAGCGCCATGAACAACGGATTTTGTTGGAGAAGGGCTTGACTCGGCCCAGCTTGGGTAACACTAAACCCCTCCTACCCACCCCTAAACCGGTTCATCAACCTCTTTCAACGAGTTCTGTTGGTTCTTCTTCCTCTTCGGTCGCAACACTTCCAGGTGGTAGCAAGTTGCCCTTCCGCCGGCTTACATCCTCCGAAGCAGCGCAGCGGCGGGCCAAAGGCCTTTGTTACAACTGTGACGAAAAATACTCGTGGGATCACAAGTGCAAGGTGAAACCCCAGCTCCTCTTGTTCGACGATGAACCTGATCCGCCGGATTCGGACCCTGTGCTTCCGACTTCACCTCCTCCAGAATCAGATCCGGGTTCGCCTCAGCCTGAGAGTCCCGTCGAGCCTCAATCATCTATCTCTTATAATGCCTTGGCCGGTGGTTCCTCGGTTTCGACGCTCCGGTTCCAGGGTACAGTGAATGGCAATCTTGTCCAGGTGCTTTTGGATGGCAGCAGCACCCACAACTTCGTGCAAACCAGAGTGGCCAAATTCCTTAACCTGCCAATCACTACAACAGCTCCCTTCTCTGTTTTGGTCGGTAATGGTGAGCGACTATTGTGCGAGGGAGTGGCCAAGCAAGTTCCACTGCTCATTCAGGGGCAGCAAGTTTCAATCGACTTCTATGTGCTTCCCTTGCAAGGATGGGACATGGTGATCGGAGTAGCTTGGTTGGCTACCTTGGGTCCGGTGGTTACTGATTATACGGCATCCATTTTTCAGTTTAGCTATAAGGGCAAGCAAATCCAATGGAAAGGCGATGGCTTCCCAAAAATTCAGGCAGTTCAGTTCAACGGTCTACGACGGTTAGCTCGAACAGATTCAATCGCCGAGTATTATCGTCTTGAAATAATTGCACCATTTGCAGCACCATCCGACAGTTCGTGTGGGGAGGTTGAGGAGGTATTACAGGAGTTCAGGGATGTTTTTGCCAAGCCCCATGGCCTTCCCCCGTTCCGGAATAGTGATCATGCGATTCACCTTATGCCGAATAGCTCACCAGTGAATGTGCGCCCCTACCGATATCCACACTTCCAGAAGCAAGAAATCGAGAGGTTAGTGACGGAGATGCTGCAGGAAGGGATTATCCGTCCAAGCACGAGCCCCTTTTCATCTCCAGTGTTGTTGGTTCGGAAAAAAGATGGCACGTGGAGATTCTGTGTCGATTACCGAGCTTTGAATGCGGTAACGGTGAGAGATCGGTTTCCGATTCCCTCCATTGATGAGTTATTTGACGAGTTATATGGTGCAAGATTTTTTTTGAAGCTCGATTTGCTTGCAGGGTTCCACCAAGTCCGAATTAAGGCCGGGGATGAACCGAAGACGGCTTTCCGAACTCACGATGGGCATTACGAGTTCCTCATTATGCCATTCGGCTTAACTAATTCGCCCTCGACGTTCCAAAGCTTGATGAATGAGGTGTTCCGGCCGATACTGCGCAAGTTTGTTTTGGTCTTCTTCGACGACATATTGGTTTACAGCCCAACCTGGCAGTCCCATCTCGAGCACCTTAAGGCAGTACTTGTGCTCATGCGAGCTAACAAATTAGTAGCCAAGCGGTCCAAGTGTGTGTTCGGCCAACAGTCAGTAAGGTACTTGGGTCATGTGGTTTCTCATCAGGGGTTGTCCGTTGATCCGGAAAAGGTTGCGGCAATTAGGGATTGGCCTGAACCAACTTCGGTACGGGATGTTAGAGGATTTCTCGGACTCGCTGGTTATTATCGGCGTTTCATTCGGAGGTTTGCATCGGAAGCAAGGCCACTCACTGATTTGCTTCGCAAGGATAGTTTTGTGTGGACCCCGGCTGCTCTTGAAGCTTTTAACCGGCTCAAACAATTGCTCAGTGACGCTCCAGTGCTTCGGTTGCCTGATTTTTTGCTTCCCTTTACGGTGGAGACCGACGCTTCTGGAAAGGGAGTGGGGGCTGTGCTTTCACAACAAGGCCATCCGATAGCATTTTATAGCTAAAAATTAAGCGAGAGGATGCAACAGGCATCAGCATATCAAAGGGAGATGTTTGCAGTAACTCAAGCCATATCGAAGTGGAGGCAATATTTGTTGGGAAGACGATTCATGATCATTACTGACCAACAGTGCCTGAAGCAGTTAACCCAACAGGTTATACAGACACTGGATCAACAAAAATGGCTCGGGAAGCTAATCGGGTATGATTTCGATATTGTTTACCGCCCCGGAAAGCAAAACGTCGCTGCAGACGCGTTATCTCAAGTGCCTTCCTCTCAACTCTTTGTTGTTTCTCACATTGAATATGCCATAGTGGAGGAGATACGGGCTGCTAACGCCACCAGTGATGAGCTTCAAGAGCTACGACACAAGCTGACTTCCGCCCCCGACAGCCTCCCTGGATATCAGTTTAGTGACGGGCTCCTACTTTTTCGAGGTCGATTGGTGATTCCCTCCACCTCTCCGCTAAAAACTCAACTCATGAAGGAATTACACTCATCGCCAGTGGGTGGGCATGCTGGCATAGCTCGAACTTTCCACCGTGTTGCTTCAAACTTCTATTGGCAAGGCATGCGAGCAGACATAAAGAAGTTTGTGGAGGAGTGTCAAATGTGCCAGGAAACCAAGGCGGTAACCATGTCCCCGGCCAGCCTCCTTCAACCGTTGCCTATCCCTGACCAAGTCTTTGAAGATATTTCTTTAGACTTCATCACCGGCTTACCATCATCAAAAGGCAAAACCGTTATAATGGTAATTGTGGACAGATTATCTAAGAATGGCCACTTTGTAGCGTTGCCTTCTGATTTTTCTAGTAAAACCATAGCAGCAGCGTTTGTACAAGAGGTGGTGTGTTTACATGGCATACCGGTCTCCATAGTATCTGATCGGGACCCTCGCTTTCTTAGCGACTTTTGGAAGGAGGTACACATTTTGCAAGGCACGACGTTGAGGATGAGTTCTGCCGATCATCTGCAGACGGATGGGCAAACGGAGGCACTCAACAAATGTTTGGAATAGTATTTGCACTGCTACGTGATGGATCACCCTTCTAGTTGGCTGAGCATGTTACCATGGGCAGAGTTCTGGTACAATACTTCATTCCAAACTTCTGCCCAAACCACCCCTTTTGAGATTTTGTATGGTCGTCCTCCACCGACAGTAATAAGGTATATCCTTGGGGCTGCGACGAATGATTTAGTACACAGCCAGTTGCTTGCACGAGATCAGACCCTAGACTTGTTGAAAGAAAACCTGAAGAAGGCGCAAGAGAGAATGAAATTGTTTGCAGACCAGAAGCGACGTGAAGTCACCTTAGCTATGGGGGATTGGGTCTATGTTAAATTGCAGCCATTCAGGCAGAATTCGGTAAGGTTACAGAGTCATCACAAGTTTGGGTGCCGTTACTTTAGGTCGTACAAAGTTTTGAGTCGAGTGGGAGCCGTTGCTTACAAGCTGGAACTACCCGAAGCTGCTAAAATACATCTATTATTCCACATTTCCTTGCTTAAGAAATGTGTTGGTAATCCAATACAACAGGTGACACCACTTCATTTGGTAGATTCTACTTCTACATTGATTCTTCAGCCTTTGGAAGTTCTGGATACAAGGGTTGTTCGCCTGCCCAATGGAGTCACTAGTGAGCAATGGTTAGTGTTGGACCCCAACTTTTAAATGGAATTTTGAAATATAAACAAAATTCCATTTAAATGAGTATGTTAGTTTATGTGTTGTGTTAAGGAAGAATGTATCTTTAAAAGAAATTGATAAGAAAGGATTGGATTTGATTTTGATACATTTGATTTTTGAGTAGATTTGTATAGTTTATGAAAGTTCAAGTGGATAAGCTGATTGAAATGAAGTTGAAAAGCATGATTTAAATAGAAAAAGTGTGAAAATTTGAAGAATTTGAAAAGTTTGACTTTTAGGGATGAATAGTGATAGAATTGACTTGAGAGTTGACTTTTTAATTTAGGCAAAATTTGATAAAATGATCTACATAAAATTTGTAGCTTATGTTAAGAGCTTTCTGTCGCCATAAAATTTGACATTTTTTGATATCGGGAGTAAAAGTTATGATCAGTCAAATTTTGTTTTGTAAAAATGATCATAAGTGTATATTTGCATGTACTCGGCTTTGAGGCCACTCGTCGTATTGATTTAGTTTGAATTGAAGTAAGTGGTCTTCATGAAAGTTGTGGGAATTGGAAGATATGAAATTTGAAAGTTTGGAGTTTGTTTAGGTGATGTTTAACAGGACAGTAACTTTGACTAAGTTTTTGATCACTTTAGAGATGGAATTAGTTTTCGAGTTCTTCATGAAAATTGTAGAGATTCTTTCAAGCATTCTATAGAGACCAAATTTGTCAAATTTAGAGTTCAGAATCAATAGTTATGAATTTTTTAAAAAATCTGTTCTATTATGTCATTTCTGCTTGCTTCACATTTTGCTTTTTCCTTCCAAATCTGACCCTTTTGCAACTTTTCGCTTATATCTTTTCCGTCCGACATCCGATCGACTTGATTTTCAAAGCGTTAGATTTCTAAGACAATTAATTACATCATCAGGGGAAATTTGTGATTTTATGAGATTAAATCAAGGATGATTAATTTAATCAAAGTGAGTTGGGAAATTTATGAATATGGTTCAGTATTTTGAGCAATTCTTGATCTGTTGAGATCCAATTGAATTGATTCCTGAGGCATAATAAAATTGAGATTTGAGGCTACAAGTAATATGAAGGAATCGAATTTCAATTTGGCCCCTAAGACTTCCAATTTTTGAATGGAAATCGGGCTTAGGGTGCAATCTTTGATTAAGAACATCTGAACGTATTTTAGCCATAACTTTTTCTCTAATAATCCAAACGAGGTTATTCTTAATTTGGATTAAACTAGAGAAATAGGGATACAATTTTTATGAAGACATATAGTTTCAATTTTGTCAATAAGAATGTCAATGTTTGGATGGAAGTAACGTGCTGAAAAATTAAGACAAGTCTGAAATATTTTTTGTATAACTTTTGATGTAGTGCTCCAAATTGGATGATTCTTGTGGCATTATGAAATTAAGACATAGAGGAACATTTCTCTAGAAGGAAGTTTTGACAAATTCTTTCAAATTGATAGTATGAATCAGATCCGAAAGTAAGCATGAAAGAATTAAGACTTTAGGCTTAAGTGGAAGGGCAATTTGGTCTTTTCTCTTTCATTTAATGACATGGCCTTACTTAAACAAGGAGGTTGTCGTTTTATTCAAGGGAAGCACGAAAATTGAACAAAGAAAAGAAGAATAAGAAGAGAGGAGAAGAGAAGAAGCTTCGGCCATAGAGAAAGAAGAGAGATAAACTTCATTTTCGAATTGTTGGGGGTTTTTAGCATGAGTTTTAAGTTGGTTTCAAGGAAAAAGGATGGAAAATGAAGAAAGCTTACTTTGGGAACCAAGAAATCCGAAATTTGGAGGAGAAAGAGGTAAGAGAAATTTTTAAGTTTTGAGTTTTTAGTGAATTATTGGTTTAGAAACATGTAAAAGGATATGGGTTTGTTAATTCCATGATTAATTTTGGGAGATTTTATGATAAATTGATTTAATTTTGGATTTATGTGAGTTAGGGTTTAGGTAAATTTTGATAATTGGAGATTTTAGAAATTCTTGCTTTAGAAAGCTTGGAAATATGATCATTATGAGTTTCCTATAGTTAATTTTGAGACTTATGCAAATTATGATGTTAAATTGTGGTGATATTGCTTTAGGAAATTTTAAATTGGAAGGAAGAAAGAAGAAATGGTCAAATTGGAGCTTGGAAGAAGTTTCTGGCATTAATTCGAGGTGGGTAGCACATTTATATTTTGATTTGTAAGCTATATATGAATTTTTGAAAATTAAAGAAAGCAAAAATTGGGTTTTTGATAAATTATCGTTTTTGTAAATGTCTGAAAAATGTTGATTAATGTTTAAAATTATGAGTTCCGAATGATTTTTGAATTATCTGAAAAATTGGAACAATGTGCTTTATGAAATTGTATACGTTTTGATATATGTTTGAAAGAAATAAATTGCATTCATTTTTATGCATTGGATTGATACGTGATTAAATTGGTGAATTTAAATTGAATGTGAATTGTTATATGATTTGATGTGATTTGTGTATGTGAGTGTGTCAAGTTTGACATTATATGGAAATATGAAAAATTTGAAGAAAATCAAGATTTTGGAAAGTGCCTTCGGGCAATTCGAATTTCCGTTTCCGCTTATGTGTTATGTGGGTTTGGTTAGGTCCCTTAAGTGAGTCTGTAACATCTCGTTACCGACGTGAGGGTCATATCGGTAATTTGGATGGGTTAGCATTGGGTGCAAGCATTTTGCCTCTGTATAAGTGATAAGTGAGTTAATTGCACATGCATAAATAGTGACATGCATTCATGATTGTTCCAGCATATAATTGTGATTATGTTTTGAATTGCAAATTTTGAGATAATTAGGTTAGATTGTGACTTGATTGAGAATTAAGAATATTTGGGTTGTATAGTTGAGTTAGAGTGAGAATTGAATTTTAGAGAAATGGAAATTGAAAATTGAGTATGGGATCGAGTGTTTCACATTTTTGAGGATTTATGAAAATTTTTCTGGAATTTTTAGAGTTATGAGTCTATACCGGGAAAATGGCCTAGAGACTGATGATTTAGATTCCGGTTCCGAAAGTGAGTGATAAATGGCTTGGAAAAATTTAGATTTGTGAGTTTAGGAATTATTGTGATAAGCCATTGGAATTAGAGACTGAAATTAAAAGAAATTGAGGACTTAGTCTTATAAGTTTTAAGTTGAGATCAACCCTTATAAATAGTTATATGGTTTTGAAATCTGGAGATGAACATTTTCAAATTAGGGAAAATTTTCCTTCTCCTTTCTCTTCTCTTCCCATCGTCGATGTCTTCCTCCCTTGGAGATTTTCTTTTGTTCCTTTCTCTGTGGTTAAAGATCTGTTGGATCATTGGAGTTATTGATGTCTAGCGTGGCATTGGAGGCTCATCGTGGATGTTAGTGGGTTGAGGGATCGTCGGATGTTTGCGATTTTAAGGTTTCGGATTGAGCTTCGATTTGGTGAGTTATTATGTTTAATGTTGTTATTTATTATGGTTTGCTGCATTTATGAGTATAAATGTGAGAGATAAGGTAGTTGAAGGTGTTTAATGTTGGTTGTAAGAGTATTAATGGCGGAAGTGACGATCGGAGAAGACAAACCAGGGTTCGCACGTCGCAACGAAGAAATAATTAGACGTCGCAATGAGCAGTGAGTTGTAAGTCACGATGTAGGAATAAGCGTATGCTGCGACAAGCGTACGTCGCGACGAGTGACGAGTGAGACGTCGCGACGAGCGGCGAGCGTCCCTTTGTGCGTCGCAGCGAGGGACATAATTTTAGATGAGATTGATTTGGTTTTTAGGGCATAACTTTTAGTGTAGACCTCCATTTGAGATGATTCTTGATTCGTTATGAACTAGAGAAAGAGGTCTACAATTGTGGTAAAGATGGAGAGTTTGAATTTAATCATTGAGTTCGTAATTATCGAAAGAGAGTCAATTTCAATATCAATTGCAACCTAAGAGTTATGTTTTGAGTAATTAGAGTTTAAAGGAGAGATTTGTGAAATTGATGGATATTATTGACCTAGTGAATAGTGAATTCTGGTTGTGAAGCGAGAGATAGCGGAATTGGATTTGAGCGCTGGAAAATCATGATCATGCATCATACAGCTTTGAATTAAGACATGTGCATTAGTGAATTCAATTGATTGAGCATATAGTGATGAGAATTCGTTTGAATTGTTATAGAGGCACCGTTGGATCGTCAGTCCACAGATATTGCTGGGACTTCCAGGCAGTAACTCGGAAGTTACAGGTGAGTAACCTAGTTGGTTCCTCAATCTTTGTGTGTTAAGTGCTCTATGAATGTGTGAATCGTTGCCAATGTGAGTGCTTACAGTTGTGAAATAAATGTGCTGAATGCGATAAATGAAAGTGGTTGATACATATGCTAGTGATTGTGTAAGTGTGAGTGCATGCTAGGCACGATTAAAAGCGGTAAATAAACAGTTGTGACTGAAGCAATTAGTGATCAGAGCTCTAAGCTCGATTTCCAGTGAATGGGCCTAAGGCCAAAAAGGGAATAGTGCATACCCAAAGGGCTCTCCTATCCCTAATGTGAGCGAGCAGTAGTGCATACCCTGAGGGCTCTCCTACTTGCCAAAATGCGATTATCGTGAAATGTGCCCGTATCGGGACAGCATTGACGCTCAGTCACAACACTGACATAAAATGAGAAATTGCATACATTGTGCATCTGATTGTATTGTGAAAATTGAGAATGCGTGTGATATGTGACAATTTGTGAGTGACATGTCTGAATTGTGTCAAAGTGAAAATGTGTAAATTGTTTATAGCGTTCCAAATGTGTTAATGTGTAACTATGCGATATAGATTGTGTATATGCATGAGTTGGGTGAACCCTCGATGATGGTTTCTCATTGAGTTCGCAAACTTACCCAATATTGCAATATATTTTTCAAGACATCATCAGTAGATTTCTAGCTCCCGTGTTAGACGTTTTCTACTGTGCGAGTGCGTGGTCAAGTGAAGCGATGACACACAGGTCGGTCAGCTGATGTGATTTTTGGGACGATTTTTGGGGATGACTTAGTATAGACTTTTGTATCAGTTCCTTTTTGAGATATTGTATTAGACTGTAGGGAACTGATAGACTTGTCTATATTTTGGATTGATTTTATGAAATAAAAGAATATTGTGGTTTTAAATTGTAGTGATTTGCATAATTCGGTTAAATTTATAGTGATGTCATGCGAGTAATTAGTGATCGTTTTCGATAGTAGTACTTCCTTACAGTGGGATATGCGTCGGAACGACCCACGGGCGTCCACGGTATGTACCCTACGGTAAGGGGGCGCTACAATTTCTATAGAATGTTATGTCACTAACAAACATCATTTTTGTCACTAATGAAGATTTTGGTAATTAATGATATAATTAAGTAACAATTTAGATAATTGTAGTTTAAAAATGATTAAAGCGTGATATAGTATGTCTTTAGATATAACATAGATAACATAATCTTAAATATTTTTTAAAGTGATATAATAAAGTTAAATTTAAATAAATATATTGAATTTTTATAACTATCATTCAAAATATTTTATGATATCTTCTATTAGTTTTAGTTTTCTTTCTAATTTTTAGGATATAGTATTAGAAGTATTAAATCTTAATATGATGTCATTTCAGAGTTCAAAAATTAAGAAAATATAATAGAGATAATTATATAACAATTAAATAATAGTATTTTAATTTGAAATAAAAAATAAACTATTAAAAAAATAAACTATTGAAAATTCACTATAATTAACCTTAAAGATAACAAATTTTATAAGATATAATTTTAAAAATGGACACTACGCTTTTATAGTATTTAACCTTGGATGTAAGTTTTAAACGAAACTTAGAATTAATAAATATTAAAACTAGATGAAATTATAAATTATAGAAAGTTTGAAAAGAAAATGAGTTTGATGATTGACCACCGATCAGACAGAAAATAAGGAAAGGAGGGAGAAGCGGTGCGAGGTGGGACACAAGCCTACTCAGCAGCCAACCGATTAATCAGATTTGCTCGAGCCCTAATCAAATTTTGCTTCGTCTGTTCAAAATTCAAAGGCCTCTTATTATTCGATCAACGCACGTCCTCTTCCTCTTCCTTTCTGTACGTATCATAAACTCTTGGATCAGGCATCACATTGGAGCAGAGCACATCTTAAATAGTACAGACAAATCTTATTTTGTGGTTGTAATGGGAATTCCCTCGGAGATGAAGCGTTACTGGGTTGCCCACAAGCATGACATGTCGCTTCTCATTCCTTCTCCCGCAGAAGATCAGAGGATTTTCGAAGCAAGACGTTGCACTCAAGGTTCCTTCGTCTTCATAGCTATTTTGTTTATTCATCAATTTTATATGGTTCTTGAATTTCCTCTATCCTTACATATATTGTGTGCTTGCAGAGGGTGTTCGCGCCGGTGCTAAGGCGGCGGCTGTCACGTCTGTTGTTACCGCCGTTCCTACGGTAATTCTTATTTTTATACAGCTTTAAAATTCAATGCTCTTGTTCAGAGCTAAAATCCTTATTAGGAGCGTAATCGAGATCCAGTTTGAGGGGAAAGAAAAAAGAACATCCTGCATTTTGATTAAAATTTTTTAATTAGAGTTCTGTTAGATAATCTTTTTTTTCTTTTTAATCTCGTGATACCAACTCTTTCCTTTTTCGTTTTTATTTAAAACAGATGAATTTTATTCTATGTTTTAAAGCTAGGTTGTAACGGATCTTAGGATTTCGGAAAATGAGTCTCGGGGTTGTCGGACAATGAAGAATTTTGCCTACTTGATGTGAAGGAGGAATCTTCCTTAGAAAATCCGGTGTCATCTATGGTGGATGACCTTGTCCTCTAAGCTCCTTTCTAAATAGGATTTGTTTAACTGTAGCATGTTATGAAAATGACTCCTAGATTTTTTTTAAAAAAAAATGGTAATTTGTGTATAGATAAAACTATATCGATATTACAATGAGTTCATGTGTTATGCCTACAATCAAATATAATCTATGACAAAAAAGACGTAAGTAGCTATAAGTTAATACAGCACAACTGACAACAAAAAACCAAAAAATTAAACATTCCATCGATCTTTCATCTCCATTGACAGATTGGACTGTGCGTTATGAGCCAGCAAACATGCTTTAGTCTGATTTACGATTCGATTGGTATTGTTCCAATCTCATATCAGAGATCGCCTGTTTCTGTCTCTCCAAATGTGGTAAATGGAGATGGCAAAGACAGTTTTGATAGGAATGGAATTGATGCTTCTATGCCAAGTGTTTCTTATAGCCCAACTTAGCACCTGTTCCCATCTGTAATCACTGTTGGAAGCTGGTAGCAGATGCAACAAACGGCTCCAAATAGCTGTGGTGAAGCAGCACTGAAAGAGCAAGTGGTTTCAGTCCTGCTCCAATCCGTTACAGAATAAACATAATCCATCTTTGCTGTTGCGCCATTGAGTCTTAGTTTTGAGACAGTTTTTTATAGCAAGCCAAGTAATGAAAGATGCCTTGGGGCAAAGCATGTTTTTTCTTAAGAGATTGTAAGAAGGGATTAACGTAGTGTGGGAGTAGAACAAGTGATGACAGGAAGCATTAGTGTACTGACCATTAGAATTTAGTACCCAAGAAATTGAATCTTCACTCTGAACTGCTTCTAATGAAGGTAAGTAATCAATTAGGGAATTAAAGCCCCTGAAGTTTCCACGCCAATGCCCCTCCATGATCAGTGACGAAGCTTTAAGATGTAGTGGTATTCTATTTCTAAGGTGTTGGAAGTCCACCGAATGCACTAGAGAACTGATGTCAAGCCAATTATTGAACCAAATCCAAGTCCTTGCACCATTGCCAATTTTATGTTTGATGCAAGGATAGATGATATTCTGAAAGTTCATCATTTGTCTAAGTAACCAAGTTCGTTTGTATCTGTTGGTTCTGGTCAAGATTTTATTCCAAGATCTCAGACCTAGAAGACTGTTTAAGACTAAAGATAGATTATGTTTTTTTCCTTGATTTTATCATATTATTAATTTTGATTCTTCTGGCTTCACATAAGCAATCAAAGCAGTGATTAAGGAAAAAAAAGAGAGAGCTTCTGTGTATCACGATCAAAGTGACGTGTAGTTATAGGAGTAGGGGCTATGATTGATTGCATCACATTGCATTGTTCTTTCCAAACTATTTTAATTATGATGAACGGATAAAAGAGACACATTCTCGAGCATAGCGAGTGAGACGATGCCTCTGCTGTGTTCTTTATTTTCTTTCCTTATATTTGCAGTAAATTGGAATTCATTTTTTAACATATAAATGGAACTTTCAGTTGGTTGCTGTTCGAGTCATTCCTTGGGCAAAGGCAAACCTCAATTACACTGCTCAGGCTCTGATTATTTCTGCAGGTACTGTCCAATCTTATGTTTCTTATGAAATTATCTACAACTGAATTGGTCTCAACTTTTTGGCTGATTTAATAATTATGGGGAATTAAAGGGATGGTGTTTCCATTGAGCGGTATGGTGTAAGGTTCTCTCTTTCATTTTATTAAGGTTCTCACTTAACAATTTGTGTTGCTCTTGTTGAATAGCCTCAATTGCTGCATACTTCATCACTGCAGACAAAACTATCCTGGAGTGTGCGAGAAGGAATGCTCATTATGATAAAAATAATTGAGAAGGATCTTATGTAATGTATCTTTGCAACATAACTGCGATGATTTATAGAAACCTACCCTTTTTTTTTTCTAGTATTTCTATCTGTTCCTTTTCTATAGTCAACCCATGGAGATAAAACAAGGGGACGCCATCTCTTTTTCGGACATTAAATAAATTATATTGAAGAAAGAAGCCTTGAGCTTTACAAAAAGGCTATAGCCAGCCTAACCATATTTAGGCAAGTTCTTTATTAACACCCTAAACAAGATCTCAATACTTATATAAGGGAAGTTCAGGGGCTTATGGAACTACCCCGAGTAAAGAGAAGCCATAATATCAGTAAATGCATTGAGAGCCCACACTAAAAACACGGGACCCCTCTTGTTGCGGACCAAGCCGAATGACATCAACAGTAAAACCCGGCTGTCGCGATAAGGACCGATGTACCAGGGGCCGTCCAGGTTAAGCTAACGTTTGAGGTTGACAGAGTGTTCCAACCTCATGTTAAGCTAACGTTTGATGAGGTTGAGAGAGTGTTCCAACCTCATGTCCATGTTCCGGTTACAATAGATGCCAACGCCTCCCTGGAGGATTTTGATCGTATTTTCAAGTTCATTCTTACATATCTTTTACTAGTTCGCTGGATTAGTGGGTACTTCAAACTTTTGCCAGGAACCAAAATACGTATCGTTTTAATTTTCGGGTGTTTTCTTGTGCTTCAAGTACAAAGCGAGGAGGAGGAAGAATCATGTTGCTGTCATCCTCTGGTGACACCCAGCATGGTAGCACTGCGAGTGGCGAAGTTCAAATAAAAATAGAATAGTAATGGAAAAAAAAAAAGAGGGTTTAAAATTTACTTGATTTAATAGTACTGAATAGTTAATTGTACTTGAATGGTGAATAATACATCAGACAAATAAATAAAATTAAAAATAAAGTACAAAATCTTGGGTTAATTACTCTGCAACATTAACCTAGCGAAGAAATTATAGCATTTTGCTTTGTAAACCACCGTGCCATGGTACAACGGTCACCTCTGCACCACTGCTGCCTTCGTCGTCTCCGCTTCTTTGTAATTGCCACCACCTCTTCTTCTATTTCCATGAAATCTCAGATGCTTTTTTTTCCCACAAATGTATGAATAATTAAACTAAGTAAACTAAGCTATGAAAGACAATCAAAATGAGAGTTTTGGTACGTAACAACTTGTAAATTACAAAGAAAACAACTATAATATACTTCGATGTTTTAGAAAAGTATGAATAATTAAATTAAGCCATGAAAGAATCAAAATGAGAGTACTAATACGTGACAACTTGTAAACTATAAGAAAAAACAACCAACCACAAGCTGCAAAATTTAATCAACATAACGATTGTAAATTAAAGTTATACTCTCCAAGATTTGAGAAAATGAAGATACAATCTCTTGTGTATGTGTAAGCTAATATGTGTCCTTATCCTCTGCATTAGAAGAATACCAAACTACTAATTAGGAACATTTATATCATGGAAAATTTAAGCATTTCTTTCATCTCACATGGCAATAACAAGAAATTATAAAGAAATGCAAACATACCATCTCACAGTTCTATTCTGGAATCTCATATTAGTGCACAACTCCTTGATCCGGCTAAGATTATGCGGGATTTCAAAGATTAAATATCTGTGCAACAAAGTTTTCTAAGTGTTAAACAAATATTTGCACTTAAAAAATAAAAGATCATAATTTTCCTCGACCCTCTTACACAAAATGCCCCAATTTGCAAGTTGTGTCAATTTTGTAATTCTATCGTAGCTTAATCAACATAGTCGCCCACATAGTTGTAGAGGTTCGAAGATGATGATAATCAAGCCAAACCAAAGCTATCCAAAGAAGTGTTGGTAAGTCACCTACAATCACCTTTCTACAAGATGAATTGGTGAATCTTCTATCAACATTGTTTCTCCATATTACTTAATCCCCATTTGAAGTCAAGGAAGTTTAAATAATTTCTTTCTTCAACTTTGTAGGTATACTAGCAAATACAATATGATTCCTCTCAGTGAGAGCTTGAGCTACAAAACTCTATAAGTTAAAAAAGATTTAAAAGTTCAGCTTCATATAGCTTAATTAGAGGTTCAACAGATAGTCAATAGTCAAACCAAAAGAATGTAGAGCCCGGCCTCTACTGCCATCACTGCAGGTATTGTCTTCTTTGATAAAGGGTGAGCCCACGACTCGAACCCAAGACCTCAAGGTTTTGTTGCACTTTAAGT
>JANIHY010057162.1:0-26691 GCA_027479065.1 Erythroxylum brevipes
ATATATTATTAACAAGTCATAATGTTAATACATGAATCACAAATATCCATTGGCCTAGGGCACACTACTAACAAAAAGTTGTCTTACTTTGTCATATACTAGGAATAACCTTTTATAATTATTGTTTAAGGAAAAGAATAACCCTCATGAAGTATATCTCAAACAAAATTTTCAATTTCAAAAATATACAATTTAAAAACTCTTTCTCTTGCTTATGTTAATGAACAATAGCTTAATATATATTTTGTAATGTACAAATGTACTCTATAGCCTCTTAAGGCTTATCAACTCTCTAGGATGTCTAACTAACTTCTTACAATTTATATATGAGCTATTTATACTTAAAATAACCTTTAAAATCATTACAAATAAAAACTAGTTATTATAATAGTTAGTACTAATGATATTGACTGATAAATAATACTTATGGTATTGATTGGTAAATCTAACATATAGGTCTACCAATATATTGACTAATATGATATAAAAACACACAATATATAAGTTTTCACTTCTTATAACACATTGGTCAATCATACTTAGACATTAGTCTACCAATGTGTCCAGAAACAAAACACTGATCGACCAAAGTATCTGAAAATATATTTCTTACAAAATTTAAGCCCCTTTAAAGATTAGATCATGTTATTTTGACTAAAACTTGAACCAAAATTATTTCAAAAGTTTCCAATTTTTATTTTAAAGATCAAGAGATTTTCTTTAAGGACCAAAATAAAATTCATCTTGATTGTGAAAGGAATTATACATAATATTCTATATTCAAATGATCTTGCAATGATTGAGTTCTTAATTCTTTGGAATGACAAAGATAAGGTTACAAAAAGGATTATAATAATTTGAATAAGTCTTGATATAATTGATTACTCCTTATTCTTGGTTCTTTATTTATATTACATATATACTCTGCTTATTTTCTCCAACCATTGTTTGTTTAATTTATTCACTTGGCTCCTTTACTCACTTTGTCCTTTTATTAAAATTCCGTTCATAAATTGTTTGATTCCATTATAATAGAGCTACTAATATCACCAAAGGCAAATTCCCTAATAGCAATAAACTTGGTTACAATAAAAAATATGTTTTTAAGACCTTAGTTGGTCAAAAATTATCTTGATAACGCAATGCATAATCAATATTACCTTTTAAATACTCAATATTCTCTTTATTGTCTTTTAATATGTTTGAATTATTTGACTAACATCGACTCGTTATTCCATTAATGTATCAAATATTTGGTCTTGTACATATTATTAAAAACTAAAATATGAAACTTTCTTTGTTTGTGGTCTTTTTGTGAGGTAATTAGAATTTTTTTTATTAAGATCTTCACCTTTAGTAATAGGATTAATAATTAACTTTCAATCTTGTACACAAAATCTTTTAATAATATTTTGAATATATGTTTCTTGTGAAAGAGACAATGATTTCCTTGAATGATTTCTTAAATATTTACTCCAAGAATATATACAACTTCTTCTATGTTTTTCATTTCAAATTTAGATAACAACCAATTTTTGATTTGCTTAGCAAACTCACAGTCATTACAAACAACCAAATATCATGAACATATAAAGATAAAATTATAAATTTATCCTTGGATCTTTTAATGCACATTGGTCTTCATCAATCATGTGGAAATCATATGAAATAATTACATTATGAAAACAAATGTACCAATATCTTAAGGACTACTTCAAGTTATAAAATGATTTTTGTAATCGATATTATGTTTTTAACTATCTTAACAAAACCTATATATATATAGCTAAGATTAATAAAAAGAAACAAACTTTTCTATAGTAAAAATGTCTCTTCATAATCAATTCTCTCATGTTAAATATATTCTTTAGCCACAAAGTATGCCCTTAAAATTGTTGTTAGCCTTTTGTTTTATTTTTAGAACTCATTTTCTCCTAATAGCTTTCTATCTACTAAGGAGATAAACCAAGTCCAATAATTCATTAAAGGCTTAGAGAAATCATTTCCTTCATCATTTTTTTTGTTCATTCTTCTCTAGCTAGACCAGTCATAGCTTCATTTACATTTCTTAGCTTATCCTCTTCTTGTGGAATAAATATGTAAATTTGTTATTTTATTTCAAAATGATGTCAAAAATTAATTTCATGATTATTTCTACATAACAAGGTTCATGAGATACAAATTTATCTTCTCAATTACTCATACTTAAATAAAATGCAATAGGTAAACTCTTATTGAGATGCAATCTAAATTGATCTTGAGTTAATTCTTTATTTTCTAGATTGCTCTCGCTCATATGGAGTCCTTTTCATAATTCCATGTAATGGAATCTATGATCATAAGTCTCAAATAAAAATTGTGAAAATTAAATATTTATTTAAAAATGCACGTTTATATTTTGAGTTATTTTAGCATCAGTTGTCCTAATTTTAAGAATATGAAGAACGTGGAATTGATAACGAATTTGTGGCAAAGTTATACGAAAAGTATGTTATGTATAAGTTTATAAAAAAAAGGCTTTAATTATTTCGAATTGTAGGTAGAAGTTTTCACATTTTAAAACCATCTACTTTGTTATCTCTCTTTGCATTTTTTTAGTTTCTGACAGTCTAATAAAAATGATTTTTTTTCCTATTTCCACCTACTTTGAAAATTCGTCTTCTAAGAATGTGATATCTTGTTATTCAAATTATGTTGCTCTTTGATTATCTTATTCACTTATAAGAACATATCCTTTTGAGAGTTCACTGTATGTAATAAGGATACTTTTCTTCCCTTTTCAAACTTAGTTTCTTTTTTTCAAGAAATATCATGAATGTAGATAGTACATCAAATGTTTTTAACTTTGTTATATCAATTTTTTACCTATCAAAACTCATATGAAGTACTTGTAATTGATTTGTAAGCATATTAAGTGCGTAAGTGGTCGTAAGGCATAATGATAGATAAATTTGCTTATGTCATCATAGGTCTAATCATGTTTATAAGGATCTTATTTTATCTTTACACAAACACCATTTTATTTTGGAGTTCAAGGAGTAATCCTTTATATCTCTTAAACTTATCATACATGTATTCACTTACTCAATCAATACAAGCTTATGTCTTTCCCTCACATTTCTTGGACCATAGATTCTAGATAAATTAATTGTATTGCAATGGGTTTGAAAGTCTTATTTCCTTTTCAAATGGCTTTCTTACTATTTTATTAACTAGACAATATTCACAAATAAATATAAAATTACCTAAAAGACCTTTTTTTAGCTAATTAACTTATTCAATTTTGACCAATATAATATAGTATAGTATACCTTTTTATTTCTTAAAGAACCACTTTCCTTTTCATCTTCTCATATTTTAATTTTGAAGATCAATGTTTAAAATTACAATTACCATAACAGTTAATTAGTTAATGTAACTTTGTAACGATGACACATTTAAGTGTCGACATGTATTAATATATATTCAAAACATTGATGGACTACAAAATATAAGTTGTTAATGTATGCCTTTTTATTTCGTGAAAAATCTCTTTCCTTTTTATATTCTTATATTTTATTTTTGAAGATCAAAATTTAAAAATTATACTATATCACCATCTATAGTATATACAAAAAATTAATGTACTATCGAAAATTATTATTATTTTATGTCAATTCATACTCAAAATTTACTAATTTAGTTGAACATTATTTGAACACTTTAAAGTTGAAAAATCCAAACTATAACATGAAAATATTGAGATTTTGTCTTGTGTTAAGTATGGAGGACAATCGAGATGTGTCACATACACTAACAATACCTCAAAGTGCTATACAGATCACAACTTCAGGTTCTCTGACTTTGTTGTTTACAAGGAATGTATCACACATCTTATTCGCAAAGTCCATCAACTTGATTATTCTCTGCCTGAACTTAGGCGTGGAATGTGTCCCGAAAAAGGACATATAGCTTACAGCAAGTCATATTTTCCACATAGATCAGACTACACTGTTAGGAAAGTTGTTTTTTTGGAAATATCGCTTGAATCTTGGATGATTACAATTAATCATGTCCTTCTCTTTTGTCTGCGAAAAACGAGATTCCAACAGTAAGTATTTTACATGTCATCTGCTTGCGATCTGTGAGTCTCCAATCTGTTTAGAGAAGCTCAGTAGATATGGAGACATTTCATTTGCCAGTTAGTATGAGAATACACTTATACAGTATATCTGTGTAGATGAGGTGTTTTAGCTTGTTTATGAGAATCTCGTCCCAGTCGATTTTTCTTCTCATGTTCACACCATTTATCTTTTGATTTTTCTTTTCAATGTTGAATTTTCCTTTGGAAATGGAACTAATTCTAACTTCCTGCTTGTGACTTAATTGCTACGCGATTTCTTAGCGAAGGACAGTAAAGGGAAATGAAACTGTCTTGCAATTGAAAATGAACAAAGTCTATTCATGCCAAAGTGATCTCGTAGGTTGGCAATCACCTTCTTCGTTCAAACCACAAATTCACAAGTTTTGTTGGTTGAAGCTTTACTGCAGCCCCAAGAAAGTGGAAGAGTTGAAAAAACCAACATCCAAATTTTGTTGTTTACGAATTGTTATCCCTGAACATTATAAATACTACTTTCTCTTAAGTGTTTAAGTGTATAGTAACTGATTTTGGCTCTTCTGGTTATAAATTTCAGTTGTCACTCGAATATTTTTTCAGAACCAATGCCTGTGCTTTTCTACTCAGTGCAACACAATCAAATACTCAACTTTCTAAACATCAACTTCGAAAAAACAAGATGAAAGCAAGTTTTCCATTCACAGAATAAAGACAAGAACTTCTTTTTGTATATATCTCTCTGTCTAATACAACAACAAGAAGAAAAGCTTTATATATCAACTCTTACAAATTTAAAACATCTTAAATCAACAGTTGGAAATAAAAAGTACCTATGATATGAGAAACAAGATTTTGACACGTTTCTTGTTCTCATTTGATCAACTAAAACAAGGAAACACGCATAACAAAAACTAACATATAATATCAACTACTAGTTTTTGAAGGCTGCAGAAAAATAATGTTCTGATAATGCAGGGACCACAAGTGTATACATGTGATACGAACTAGAAATACTTTGATGATCATGTTTTGATTATTTTATTTCACCAACTTTGGTAAAGTTTCTTCACAGCTTCATTAAAACTTTTGATTCTGCTTCAGGTTTTGAAATAAAAGTTCAAAATTTTGCTCTTTCTTTCCACTACAACTTACTTCAGCCTTTTCTTCATTCTTCCTACCTTGATCTTCAATCATCCGAATTTCATTTCTTAAATGCATGGACTTCTGAATTATTCCCAAGACCATTAACTCTAGTTTCTTCGATATTTAGGAACCTTTAGCTTTATCTTCAGCCTTCTTTTCTTCTTCACCTTAACTGACATACCTAGGTCTTCCACAAGTTTCAATACAGTAGGTTGTATAAAACAACATAATTCAACAGCTCCTCCTTTATTTTGTGGAACCTGCATGTCTATCATTTTCCTTAATGTTTCAAATCTCCATCTTGGCAAAGCGTTGGTGAATAAATCAGCTAATTGAAAACTTGACCTACAAAATGCCATTTTGATCTCCTTTTTTTTTTATTAGTTCCCTGACATAATGATACTTGACTTTCGTATGTTTGGTTCTCATGTGATCTGAAGGATTCTCTACCATCGAAATTGCAGCACTAGAATCATAATAAATGGTTACACATTTATGCCTCCACTCTCCTATATCAATCAAAATTTTCTTCAACCATTGAGCTTGCTTAATAGCCATATTTACTGCTACGTACTCTGCCTCAGCTTTTGATTGAACAATACTCTTTTGTTTTTCTAAGCTCCATGCAAAAACTCCTGATCCAAACTACAACAATATCCACTTCTGCTCTTGCTTTCATTACTTCCAGCATAGCTAGCATCACTGGTTTCTTGGGTTCTAGTTTCAGATAATGCTCTATGGGATTTGTCATGCCATTACTATCCTTCAAGCTGAATTCGTCAATTAGCTCCTCTGTATATTTTTTTTCTGGTGTATAAAGATTCCATCTGTCCTTTGATCTATTTCCAAACCCAAGAAATCCTCATATCTCCTAAATCTATCATCAGAAATTTAGACTTCATTAGCTTCTTGAATTTTCCTATCAGTTTGTCTTGAGTTTCTATTATTAGTAGATCATCAACATATAAAGAGCAAATTAACTTTTCCCCATCTCTGTTTTTTAGATACAATGTAGCTTCACTCTTGCTTTTTATAAATCCATTCTGCATTAAGTAACTGTTGATTCTTGAATCCCAGGCTCGTGGAGTCTGTTTCAGTCCATACAAGGCCTTCACAAGCTTGTAAACCTTCTGCTCTTGTCCACTTACTACATATCCTTCGGGTTGCTTCAAATATACTTCCTCATCTAGTATTCCATTTAGAAAGGCACTCTTCACATCCATTTGGTGTACCTTTCATCCATTATTTGCAGCCAATGCCAAGAGCAATGTCACTGTGCCCAACTTTACTAATGGTGCATATGTTTCTGTATAGTCTACTCCATATTCTTGTTTGTATCCCCTTACAACACGTCTAGCTTTATGTTTGTTGATAGACCCATCAAGATTCAGTCCTTATAAATCCACTTGGAGTCCACAACTTTTGTTTCTGGACTTGGTAAATCAATCAATAACTAGGTTCCATTCTCCTCAATAGCCTTTATTTCTTCATCCATTGAATTTTGCCACACTCCTTGCTTGACAGCTTGCTTGTATGTTTTCGGTTCAGATCCTGCAGGTAGTGCACATTCTGTAATTGTCAATGCTTCATCTATTTCCTCTTCATCAACATCATTGTACCTGAAATCAAACAAAGGTTAATTTCATTATAAATAGAGGTCAGATCCCTCTCTTTGTGAGCATTTTCTGAGCTTGATGTCTCCTCCTAAGATTCTGAACTCAATTCATCATTTTCAAGGCTTAGATCATTTTTAGGGCTTGGTGAAAACTCCTCCTAAGATCCATCACTTCCAGTGCTATTTGAGCTTTGTGGTTCTGATTGAGATGTCTCCCCCTAAGATCTTCCATCTCCTGAATTATTTAAGTTATCTGCAGCAATCATATCTTGATGTGAGGTCTCTCTTATGATCTCTTCAACACTAGGTTCACTCAATGGAAATTCAATTCCAACTCCTCTTGGTTTTTTGACAATTGGTTCTTCCCACTTCCATCCTTCATTTTCATCAAACTTCATATCTCTAGACACCAACATCTTCTTAGTTTCAGGATTATAAATTCTATATCCCTTAGATTCTGCACTATACCCCATCATGACTCCCTTAATTGCTTTCTCATCGAATTTTTTCTTCTTAGCATCAGGAACACGCATATAAGCTATACATCCAAACATTCTCAGATGATGCACCTTCGGTTTAACTCTAAGCCAAACTTCAAATGGGGGTTTTCTCCTTCAATACTTTAATCTTCATTCTGTTCTATAAGTAAATAGTAGTGAAACAAACTTCTGGACAAAATCTTCTAGGCACTTTCATTCCAAACATCTTCGACTTTGCCATCTCCACAATAGTTCTATTTTGTCTCTCTGAAACCTCATTCTACTAGGGTGAATATGCTACTGAAAATTGATGAAAAATACCTTCCTTTTCAAAGTAATTCTTCATTTCATTTGAAATGTACTCTCCTCCTCTTTCACTTCTCAACATCTCACTTTCTTTTCACATTAGCTTTCAGCTTCTACTCTCCATACTTTAAAGAAACCAAACTCTTGATTTGTACTCTTCATGAAATAAATCCATAAGTATCTAGACACATCATCAATGAATTCCACATAATACATATTCCCTCCAGTTGATGGTGTATTCATTGGTCCACAACATCTGTGTGCACCAGCTGCAACCTCTCAGTAGCTCTCCAATCACTTGGGAAAGGTAAGAAATGACTCTTCCCCTTTGCATATGGTTCACACACAGTTTTCAACTTACTGCTCAACTGAGGTATTCCATAGACCAACTCTTTTTTCAGCGTTTCAATAATATAATTAAGGTTTGCATGTCTATATCTCCTATGCCATAATTGAGTCAATTTTATCACTAAAATTGCAACAAATTCTCCACCTACTTCTGTCATTTTTATCTTGAAAATTATGTTCATCATTGGAACCTTATGCACTAACTCTCCTTATGCATTGAAAATTATACACATTTTAACTTCGAAGTAGACCTTATAGCTCTTCTCCAAAAGTTGACCAACACTTATCAAATTATGATCAAGTTCTGGAATATAATACACTTCCTCAAGTATTGTATTTCCAGCCTTTGTAGCTAATTCCACAACACCCTTCCAAGTAACAGGTATGGCTTCTCCATTTCCAATTTTCATTACTGTATTTATACTAGTATCCTTCTCAATAAAAGCTTATTTTCTCTTTGTCAACTAACCACTCACTCCCTTTTTCATCTTTCACTTCAACTGCACAAATTTCAACAGTAGGATCATGTTTTATGGTTTTGTGACAAATCTCCACTACAAACACACTCTCCTCAGTGGCTGGTTTTTTTGGTGGTTTATTGGTTTATGATGGTCTAGGTTATGTGTTTGAGATGTTTTATAGGTTACTCTAAAGATTTGGACAATTTTCAGATTGTGATTGAGATGAGACATAGTTAACAGGACATGTAGTTTAAGGTAGTTGGTTTGATACTTGGGTTTGTATGGGTTGGTAATGCATCTGGTGTGTTAAGGATGGTTGAGACATATAAGATTGTGTTATCTGAGGTTGAGAAGTATAAGGTTAAGACATTAAGGGCTAAGATGGGTAGTGTTAAGGTATTTGTGCATTTCCAGAACTTGCAACATAATGTGCTTGATAAACTTGTGATTTAGGAGTATTTTGATAAGGTTATATTTGAATTGACATTTGGTTTGATGAAGTATTTTGTCTTTGCAATGGATGTATTAGTGGTGGTTTTCTAAAAGTGGGACTTTGTGGATTTTGTTGCTCTATCATCCACCTTTCATAGCACACTCTCTTCGAATGTCTCCTCTTCCTATAGCGAATACAGTCTACATTCTCATTCCAGTTATACTCTTCAGCAGCATGATTACTCTTCCTACATAATCTACAATTTGGAAACATTCCCCATCTTGTTGTTCTAGGTCCATTTTGCATTCGGTTGGTGTTGTTTCCAGGATATTGGTTAGTGTTTTGAAAGTTTTGTGAATAATTCAGATAAGGCATTTGTTGAGGGAATTGTGTTTGAGGATACCCTTGGGGTAGTTGGTATTACATTTGGTTTTTATAAGGATGGTTTTAAGGATATGATGTCACATGGTAATGATTTTGATTATTCTGTGGCTAGTTTTATGAGTGTAGGTGCATCTGTGATTGCACTGCATTTAGTTCAAGCAAGTTCTGGTTTAGATTTTTAGTTTGGGTGTGGATTGGTGGGTTTTCTGGTATTTTGAAACGCTCTACCTTCAACGCATACTCCTCTCGTTCTCTTATAATCTCATGCCTCTACTCATGCATTTCAAGCACATTGAAAACCTGTTCCAATGTCACTGAATCAGGATCATTACTAAATTGTCACTCCACTGGTGCTATACTAGCTTCAAATCTCAGGGGCAATCTACTCACAAATTTATCAACTTATCTCTCAAAATTGGTATTTTCACCAAACTCCTCCAACTGTTGTATTAAACCTGTAAATCTGGATTTTGCTGCAGTTACATTTTCTTCATCTCTCATTGAAAAATTCTCAAAACTTCTCATTACTGCTTGTTGCTTAAATCTCAGCGACTGAACTGAGCCTACATGCTCTAACTTTAGTGTATCTCACAACACCTTTGTACTCTTACAACTAACATGTCTCAACAGTATAGTTTCACTAACCACAGTTCTCAAAAAAATGAGGGCCTAGAAATCTTTTGTCTTTGTCCTGACTTAATCTTGTCACGTATTGTTCTGTTAAATCAATTGTTCCCTCATTTTCAGCTAGTCCTTCATTTACTACATCCCAACATTAACAGATCTTAAGACAATCTTCTACTCTAAGAGCCCAAGTTTTATAGTTTTCACCGATTAAAACTGGTATAATCGCCTGAATACTTTGCAAGTTCATCACAGGAATGCTCGCACTTGCCATGGCTTTGATTTAATCCAGGTTGGGTGAACCTTGCAGCTCTGATATCACTATCGTAGGTTGACAATCACCTCCTTTGCTCAAACCACAAATTCACAAGTTTTGTTGATCGAAGCTTTATTGCAGCTACTGCACTGGTTGCTTCTGTTCCAAGAAAGTAGAAGAGTTGAAAAAACCAACGTCCAGATTTTGTTATTTTCGAATTGTTATCCCTGAAAATTGTAAAGACTACTTTAATTTCTCTCAAGTGTTCAAGTGTATAGTAAATGGTTTTGGCTCTTTTGGTTGTAAACTTCAGTTCTCAGTCGAATATTTTATTAGAACCAATGTCTGTGTTTTTCTACTTAGTGTAACACAATCAACAACTCAACTTCCAAAACATCAACTTCGAAAAAACAAGATGAAAGCAAGTTTTCCATTCACAGAATAAAGACAAGAACGTTTTGTATATCTCTCTCTCTCTCATACAAGAAGAAGAAGAAGAGCTTTATTTAAAACGTCTTAAATCAACGGTTGGAAATGAAAAGTGCCTATGATCTGAGAAACAAGATTTTGACATGTTTCTTGTTCTCATTTGATCAACTAAAACAAGGAAACACACATAACAGAAACTGACATATAATAACAACTACTGGTTTTTGAAAGCTGCAGAAAAATGATGTTTTGATAATGCAGGGACCACAAGTGTATACATGTGGTACGGACTAGACATACTTTGATGATCATGTTCTAATTCTTTTATTTCACCAACTTTGGTAAACTTTCTTCACAGCTTCATTAAAACTTTTGATTTTGCTTCAGGTTTTGGAATAAAAGTTCAAAATTTTGCTCTTTAATTTCCACTGTAACTTACTTCAACCTTTTCTTCATTCGTCCTACCTTGATCTTAAAGCATCCAAATTTCATTTCTTGAATGCATGGACTTAATTATTCCCAAGATCATTTAACTTTAGTTTCTTTAGATATCTAGGAACCTTCAACTTTATCTTCAGCCTTCCTTTCCTCTTCACCTTACCTGACATAGCTAGGTCCTCCACAAGCTTTAGTACAGCAGGTTGCATCAAACAACGTAATTCAACAAGTGAACCTATACAGCTGTAGAAGTGGTTGAAATTGGTACAGCGCCTGCTAATAATTCCAACAGCAATACATCCTTCTGATGGATGTACTCATATGGGAATAGTTAGTGTAAATGAGTGAAACATGAAAAATCTGCTTCGTGGAGTCTTGTGATAAGTTCGCCGGAACTAGTGAAATTCTGAAGATTTGGAGCAAATGGAAATATTCGTTTTTACATGTGCAACACACACCAATCCCAAGGGTCTGCAGTCTAGCTAGCTATCACGATTTCTCCGGGAATTATGTCTATTACAAGAAAATTAAGCGTAGTTATGGGAATGTCTTTGAAAGTTTACGAATTGTCTTCAATATAATTACAGAATGCTATGTGTTATGCTCTTTGTTATGCTTACTATATCGCTGAAACTATATGATAATGTTCCGATGGTTCCAATATTCCCAAAAGCCTGACTGAAAAACCTGACTGACACTGCAATGCTTGTGTTAATATATAACATTGCCTGTCCACTTCCAGAAACAGATCTCGCATGCACGATCAATTAAGTACTCTATTTGGGGTCCATTTTTGTCGTTAGAATTCTCAGAAACTTGGAACTAATGTTAAATGTTTCTGCAATAGACAGCTCAGTTGCACGCTCATTACTGCAAGATAATATAAAAGCAGCAGAGAGTACCTGGATAGCGATAAGCCAGACCTATAAGGTTATAACTCTCTGTGAACCACTAACGTATAGGTGGAGGACAAGAGTAGGCCGTGTAAATGTTTACCATGAGCCGGCAAATAGGCAAAGATATAAGTGCAATAGGATTGCATTCAATAAATCAACCTACTTGGGGACCAAAATTTTGTCTTGCATGCGCTGGCCTGGGAAAAAAAAACTGGTAAGTGACTTCACTTGTTAACTACAGAATCTGATCTTCCAGTCATCATCATTATGATTTGGCTCTGGTCACATATTGTTTCCTGCTAATTGTTGATTCTAATACCATATTTCTCTTCTCCTAGTTTTAGCCGACGAAGATGTTGGGAATATATTGCTTGTAGTTGCATGTGCAATTTCTATGCAGAATGGCGGGTGTTAGCCATGATTTTCAAGGCCATTCTGTCACTTATTTCTCTCTCAAGTTGGAGTTTTGACAGACGAGGTGATTCATTAGAAGTGGTCCAGTTTTCACTGTCCCATTTTGGACCACAACTATCCAGCAAATGAAGATTGTGACTGCTCTACTGTAGGGTTGTCTTCTTGGGTAACTTTCATATCCTAACCGGGTATATGTGACGAAATGGAGATAGCTACTTTCCTGTACAAAGGTACTCAAAAATTGTTGGCCACTGTTGTACAACCGATGATTAATTACGTTTCCCTCTTGGGTTGGTATCGTATCAATGATAATGGGCATAATTTAAGTGCTCAGTTGACCTTATCCTGAAATGAATAGAATAGGGTTACTATAGCTTTAGTAGTTACCTAGCTTTTAACTATCAGGGTACGACCCCTGTATACACTCAAGTATATTATTATTATTTAGAGATTATAAGTAATTATTGTTATTAAATAAAAAATTATTTTATTATTTATGATAATAATAGTTATCAAATTTCTTTTCTTATATGTGTATATATCTAATAATTTTTTATTTCTTATTAAATAAAAAATATGATGCAGTAATTTTTTGAATTAAAAGCCTGACATTAATTATTTCCTTTCTACGGGATAAGATCTTCTGCTCAATTTTATAATGTCTTATTGTATTTTATAAAATCTCAATTATTTATTTATGTAAAATCTGCATTTATTTATGCAAAATTCATGTAGAATCTATATAAATAAATGATTAAAATTTATTGGACACAATAAAATATCATAAAATTGAACAAAAGATTTGAACTTCTTCAACGGGACATTGGGCCGCATCACAACATTCCATTCATTTATCCGCCTACCAGAACAAGTTTTGCATCTACTGACAGAACGACAATACCAACAACGCTGATAAGAATGTTATAATATCTTGAAGTTTTTCTTAAAACTATGATTGAATAAAGGACCTATCTGTATCTGTAATTTGCTAATTTTGTTTCAAACTGCTGGTTTGGTATTGAAATGGGCACTTCCTTGCTTGCTTTGTGGAAGAACACTAATCTCAGAAACTCGAAAAGCACTCACAAGAAGTCACAACCAAGTAGTCCCAAGAGAGAACCAAAAATCATTCGTGTTTTGCTCTAATGAGTAGCTGGAAGGTGGAAAATGGGAAATCAAATTCTCATATTCCTATGTACTTGTGGCTCTGATTTTTCCCTTTTTCCTCGAATTTTCCCAATATATCACTGCTTCACTACCTTTCTTTCTGATCCTTTTTTTTTTTTTTTTGGTTCCGCACTCACAGTCCCTCACTCCAATGAGCCCTACAGTTTTTAAGACCATAAAAAGAAAATACAAAATAAAGAAAAGGGGGAAAAAAAAAGAGAGAGAGAAGCTCAAAGGATGATAAGTAGAAGGTGCAATGATTTTACCTTGTACAATTTCATAATATCACAAGCTCACGAGCCTGAAAGTTGGATACGTGAAGAAGACGGATGTCTCCCACTATACTATACTATACTACACATAAAATGCCATATCTACATACTACAGTCACATGAGAGTTTTTGATTAGAATGGCAGGTGAGTCCAGTCACCATTCCTTCTAACATCAGAAGGCTTGCAAGTTACAACATATTTACTTGCTACCTGGGTTCCCACCAATGAATACAAGTCATCTTTTCGATCATATTTCAATTGAGCTTTACTAAATGCACTGCAAGGCGTCTTCCACGACTCTCTCTAGACCAATTACATTTCTTACCAATAATTTGAGATTAGTCATTGTTAATTTGATTATTTATTCATAATTCTTTTAGAAGAATCCAAAATCAAAGAATCATTTTCGAACTTCTTAATAACTTTCCAAGCTAAATGGTAATTAGAGAACAAAAAAAAAAAAGAGGGAGACTTTTCATTTTCTCGATCACCAAACCATAAAACTCATTGATAACTCTTGGAAGTTGTCCCAAGTGATAATATCATAAGAGTTTCTCTAATTCGTTCCCCTCCTTCTGTAATCTGTACTGCATGTTTTGGAAACACCAAGTAAACCCACGAAAAGTGTTAGCAACTTTATTGCACATACGTGCTTAAGGTTTGATTAGGAAGTGATTAATTCGTCCGTAAGCACTAGAACATGCCTTTTGGAGATTACAGAAAAGGTTATGCAATAATATTGGACAACTCTTTAGAGCATATGTTCCCCTCGAAATAATAAAGAGGAAGACATAAAATATCAGCTTTACAGAAAGAAGTTTGAGATGGCTGAGTCTGAACCACATTTACTAGTATAGAAAAGCAAAAGGAAATAAAGAAGGATCACATGCATTTGCCAATAGACTTATTCCAAAAACATGGTTTGGATTTCATTGTACCTTCTCTCTTTTTATCTCATATATTATGAGATTATATATATACTAATGCAATGGTAATCTCCCCCTCAAAAGTATTATGTGTGTAAGCACATTACAGAAATCTGAAGTGAGTGTAGTGAAATATGCTGCAAGTGTATTTTATATTTGCCCTTTAACCCATCAACATACACATAGCAAGGAGACAATAGTTTTCAGTTTATATATAGTTCTGATATCATATAATAATTTGAAAATAAGATGAGTTTACTCTTCAAAAATAGGCATAATTTAAACACAATTCTTTTTAAGTTGACACTTTTAAGTATAAGAAAACATAATTAAGAAGAATATTTCGATATGTTGCTTTGCTAGAAGTATATAAATAAAGTGCATGCATGTTCAAGATTATATTCTCTCAACAAAGAACAGTGAAGTAAAGCTTTTGATAAAGTGGCCGAAAACATGGTGTGGCAGTACTTAATGTAAGGATCAAGTTATGTCACAGAGAGTACAGATAACACTAATCCTTGAGCTTAGCAACTCGTTATTAGTTAATTCCCATGCATTAACTTGCTTAGTTTGGACGACAGCCATTGATATTAAAAAGTGGGTATCCTATGTTTTCAACGGTTAAATAAATCTGCAGAAATGATGTGCTCATAACTATAACTCGGTGATATTAAACTAAGCTTTACTAAACCTCATTTATGGCTGCAATTACAGGCCAAGTGGCTAAGTACATATCAAACTCAACCCACTTCTTCAGTTCCTCGACTTCTGATCATCGAACCACTTTAAGATTAAAAGCTAAAGAATGTAATTATCTAGTGATTTAGTGTACAAGGGAAATGAAAAGCAATGGTATTAGAGGCAGAGAAGGAGAGAGCAAGTTAAGATATGGTATCATGAAAAAGGCAGAGGATGGCCACACACACATGGCTGAGAGACAATCACATGCCACTTTTTCTTGCCAGTTCACTCTCTCTCTCTAATAAACACTTGCCTGCACAAGTACAACACAAGTGAGAGAACTCAGAAAAACAATAATACTGTGCTACTGTCCCAATAACAGCATTTGACACTTGACGTAGTTTTTTTAATTGCCTCTCTTGTCACCTTCTTCTACTTCTGTAATATATCTTAGTAATTGTGAGGCTATGGATTTTGTTATAATAAGCTTACTCGATTAGTTTAATGAGTTTTGTCCGAGTCCCACTCTCTGCTACTCTTTTCTTGGATGGCGCTTTTAAGCTCCAAATCCAATCCTCGTCGTTTTTCTATCTTATTCTGCTATATTGCTACGAGCTTTTGTTGCTTTCTTTTCACTCTGTTCGAGACTTTTCTTTTTCCCTTCTATTTTAATGAAACAAGTAGAACTGGTGAACAAATGCTTCCTCTAATGTACGGGCATTCCTATTTCTAGTCCCCCTCTTTCTCTGCTTTCAAGTTTCCCGCTCTCTGTAAAAAATTCTACGGCAGTGTGTTCTATTTGTCCTCTCTAATGGTGGGTTTCTTTTACTTTTTCGGAACCTTGACTGGACTATGAATTCAATCATTCACTTGTTTCCCTCCTTTTTTTTTTTGTTTAATCAGGTTCTGATTGATATTCGGTAAATTGTTGTTTCGTTTTGGAGTGTGGAAAAGATGAATACTAGAGTCCGCACTGCTCTTCAAGCAATAAAAGCTTCTTCAAACAATGACAAGGTAGTTTCTTCTCTAGCCTCTCTCATTCACTCCTCTGTCAGCCATTTTTCTTCTAAACACAGCTTCTTCTTTTTTTTTTGAAAATTAAGATGGCATTTTCATTTTGCTTCAAGTAGAGAAATAAGCTTCATTTGTTATGCAGTATATATTCTCTAACATAGTGTGATTGGTTTCTTTTATATGTTCTTGCTGAATAGAAAACTTATCCGAAACAGAAAAGGTATGCACTTTAGAATTTAGATCCAAAAATCATCTCTTGGCTCTTTCACTTATCTCAAGAAAGGAATAGTTTCTTCTTTTGCTTTTCTTTTCTTTTCAGTATATTTCTCTATGCGACCTTTTGTGGACTTATATATGCATCTGATATTTAATGTATAAAGAAGGAGATGATGGAGAGTCCAGGAAGCAGGATTGTTGGTGCTGGGAAATCCGCAGTTAATCAGAGACGACTGAACAGGGAAAGGAAATTGGCCTTGCTAGAAGATGTAATTAATATTTCAGATTAACTTCATCTCAGTATTCGTATCGGAAACCATCCCTGTTACTTCCGTTATTTAACTGTTACTTAGCTATAAATTTTCAGGTTGATAAGTTAAAGAAGCAGCTTAGGCAAGAAGAGAACATTCACAGAGCATTGGAGAGAGCTTTTACAAGACCTTTGGGAGCTCTACCACGCTTACCTGCTTATCTCCCTCCATATGTGAGTAAATTCACTGTTCTTTCCCCTCTCTCCCTCTAATGCTTCCTAAGGAAATTTGCTTTCGACCATTAGGAAAGCAACAGCTTTTGATAGAACCAATCAAATTATTGATTTCTGAATTCAATCTTGTAATGCGGGTCTTATTTTGTTGTGCAGATGTTAGAGCTGCTCGCTGAAGTAGCTGTGTTGGAAGAGGAGGTTGTTAGGCTTGAAGAGCAAGTTGTGAATTTTAGACAAGGACTCTATCAAGAAGCTGTATACACCTCCTCCACGAAAAATGTTGAAAATTGTGATGAAGTTAATGATCAATCATCGATATCAAGATTGAAGCACACACGATCAAAATCTCTATCCCAGGGAGAGGTCAATTTAGCGTCATTTACTGCTGCCCGGCCTCAACCTTCTCTTGCCAGAAGCATGTCAAGTAGAAAGTCTTCTTCGGACTCTATCCTTGATCGATCAGGGCAAAGTTCTAACAGGTCTGGAAATGGGAAACAAACTTTCAGTAAACTGGGTACCTCTTCATCTCCAATTGACGATGGACGAGGTAAGGAGAACAGATCGATTATAAATTCTGTTAAGAGTAGACAATCTCCAGATCAAAAATGTACAAAAACTGTTACTCCAGTAAAGAGACTATCAAACAAGCATGACTCAGATGAGAAGTGTTTTGAACCTCTAAAGTTGCAGGTACATTGTAAATGGACGGATTATATGCGAGTATTAGTCTATGCTGTGTTGCAGATTTTTTATTGTAAACATTTTGTTGCTCAGCTAGAGTGCAGATTGGTAGAACCAGAAAGAGCACATGAATGCTGTTCAGGCTACTCAGATGGTAGAGTATCAGATACTAGTACTATGCCAAACAAGGTATCTGAGGATATGGTTAGATGCTTGTCCAACATTTTCATAAGAATTAGCAAATTGAAGGACAAAGCAGCAGATTCAGCGGCTTTTCCAAGTCAATTTTGCGATCCTTATGATATCTCTTCAGAAATCAAGACTAAAGACATTGGTCCATATAAAAATCTTTCTACAATTGAAGCCGGATCAATTGATCTCAATCGTGTAACAAATTCCTTGTTTCTGATCCACAGATTAAAGTAAGAGATTGCATAAGTTTTATTTTAAGGTTTTTTTTTCACGAAGATGCAATAACATTGGTACGCTGAAGCTGTTTCAGGTTCCTACTGGAGAAGCTTGCCACTGTAAGCTTGGGGGGTCTTACCCATCAGCAAAAGCTTGCTTTCTGGATAAACATTTATAATTCATGCATGATGAATGTAAGGTTCAGTCTGTTCTTGTTATATGTGAAATCTGAAAATATAACTGAGAAGTTAGAACAGGGTTTGGAGAAATACGTTATACGTCTAAAAGCATTTTCTTTTATCCTCCTTATACCACACATTGACAAAGCTAGGCCGCTAATGCTTCAGGCTATTTTGGAGCATGGCATTCCTGAAACTCCCGAAATGGTTGTGGCACTAATGCAAAAGGTAAGAAGTACCTTTCTTCTTGTCAAGTTCTCGGAAACCTGGTGAACATTAATGAACTGAGAAATTCTCCTTAACCGTGAAATAAGAGTTCACATGGATGCTTTGTACTAAATGCTATAAGGTTCCTGACAGTGGTCCTTCTACATGCACGTGCATGAACAACAACTTCTAACCATCAATAGTATAGGATTGACATTATATACATCCTTCAGGCAACAATAACAGTGGGAGGAAGGTTGTTGAATGCAATTACAATCGAGCACTTCATCTTGAGGCTTCCTTACCACTTAAAATTCGTGAGTCACTTTTTCTAAATAAAAGATAGTGAATCACCAATACTGTTTCTTACAGTATTTTGCTTACTGGATCATTTTCGATCAATATGGTAGACTTGCCCGAAAGCAGCAGCAAAAAACGAGGAAATAAAAGCACTCAGCAATTTCGGGTTGGAGTGGTCTGAACCTTTGGTTACATTTGCACTTTCCTGCGGAAGCTGGTCCTCCCCTGCAGTAAGTTTGGTTCCATTATATATTATCATTAATGATCAGGGTCAAAAAAATATTTATGAATTATTTCTTGGTGATGTAGTTTCAGTAGCACACTTGCAAAAATATGCAGGTAAGGGTATACACAGCCTCTAAAGTTGAAAAGGAACTAGAAGCAGCAAAGGGAGACTATATACAGGCAGCTGTTGGGATTTCTAAAACAAACAAGTTGATGATCCCCAAGCTGTTGGATTGGTACCTACTAGACTTTGCCAAGGACATGGAGTCATTGGTGGATTGGGTGTGCTTGCAGCTACCTGGTAAATTAAAAACTGAAGCGATCAAATGCATTGAAACAAGGAGACGAAGACACCGTGTTTCACATATAGTACAAGTCACGCCTTACGATTTCAGTTTCAGGTTGCTTCTACAAAGGTGAAAGTATTCCGGACATTCATTATTACCAAGATTGGATTGTGGGAAGTGTACATGGCCATTGTACATATAAATGGGGATATTATAGCTTATCATCTACACAAAGTGGGTGAGTATGGGTTTTGCCGATCAGGCTCCTCCAGTTTTCTCGAGTTGCTAAAAAATTCAATCAAAATTTTACGTCTTAGTTAATTTGATACCATTGACACTTTCAATCTCAGACTGAACAAGTTCTGACACCTTTTATGAGGCTGTTATTCGATATTGTTTTTACCTAAATCAAATGCCGTTCTTTTCTGATTTGGATAGTTCAGCATTATTATCTAACAAAAAGGAATATTCACACGTATACAAAGATAGTCCTTAGAAACCAAATCAACCTGTTTAAGACTTCCAAGTACCAGGAGATCCTAAATTCCTACTGTAGTATAAGGTGGATCGGTGAAAAAAACTGACGAACATTTCACTTCCCAAACGACTCCAATGTCAATCAAGACAAACTACGCCTATCATACATGGTAATGTACAATATTGTAATAGTCTACAAAACGAAAATTAATGATTATATAACAAAGGAAAAGTGAAAAAAAAAAAAAGAGTATCCAAATAAAGCTAATTGATTGTAATAGATGTACACAGCCAATTGGCAAACGCTAGTTGTCCTCTCTTCTGTGACTCGCCTCGGTTTCATCCAAAACAATGTTTCCTACCGAAGTCTTGGTCTGAATGCAGTACCCGCAAAATATCGGTGACGGGAATTTTCAGGTTTCTTATTGTACAGCAAGATTGTGCTTAATCATATCTCAGCCGAATGGTGAAGTCAGAGGGCCAGTAGGTGCATCAGATCTTTTGATACTTCCCATGCCACATATAATGCATCCAGGTGCCGCAAGGGCTGAAAATTTGGCCCCGCAAAGATCACAGACATCGTACCCAATGGTTGATAAGCGACTGAGTGTGGCAGCACAGAATTGGGAAGGATCTTCCAGGGGATCAATGGACTTGTTCTTTGCACCTCTCTGAACACACATGTCAATCAGGCTTCTTAACTCATCCTGCTTATTTGGTGGAGCCTTGGAGAGAAGGAGCTCAAGCATCTGCTTGCTATAAGCATAATTCTGTACTTCCATGTTTCGTTTAATGGCAGTTCGAATACAATTTATTCGGTGCTTTGCTTGAAGAGGTAAAGAACTCAAATGTCGTGACAGCCTTGCCATCTCATCTTTTGCACTGAGTGCACTTGGACCTTGAACTTTCTGCAACCGAGCAATTTCCTGTACAAGGATGTTAAATCGTTAGTAATGGTCAGTTCTATGTTCAGTACCTTAATATTGGATGGCAAAGCCCAACCTAGTAGCAATAACCAATATCTGTCATGAGGTGACAGTAGAATGTCAAGTTGGTTAATGGGGAAATCTGGATAAAGACTAATACCAGAAGAAGGGTAACTGCAATCTTGTACTGAGCACAAATGGTTGCCTGCGCTTTGATATCAGCTCCACGAGAGAAATCCTTGGCTAATGCCAAGAAACCTTCATCGAAACAGGATAGTGCATCTGGAAGTTGGTTCTGCTCAAGGTGAGCAAGCCCAGTCTTGAAACATACTGAAGCAGCTGCCCCTCGTGGAACCTATTAAATGCCACACGACAACAGTGATATCAGGAATAAGTAAGCCCAGAGGCTCAACATGTCTGCCAGAACAGTATAGCATATGAGATTTGGTAGACAATATACTGCAGGTACAAGCTGCAGTTGGTGCATGCAAAATTCTAATGACTGCAAAATATAATCTCCCAAAAAGGTTGATAGTGTCCAAAACTTTTAATTCTCAATACTTAAATTTTATTGTGGTGATCTCTTCTATACTTCACAAATACTAATGAGAACTACTTTTTAATGAATTTCCTTTTCTAAAAGGAAAAGAACGAAGAACCAAAGCACTACGCCAAGGAAAACTAGCCTGTTACTAAAACAAAGACTTTGAGGTCGAATGCTCTTCTTTTGGGGATGAAGTTGGCTTTAAAAGAAAGGAAAAGGAAGGGTGCAAAAAAAATGACAAAGGAAAGAAGTAAATTTGTACCAAGCCTGGTCGCACGGCGGATGGAGGGGAGGCAGCTCCAGGAGGTTTTCCTGAATCTGCAGAATTTGGAGCTCCAAGAACAGTAAGATCAAGAGGTTGTGAGAATAATGGGGTCTGAGGTGCCTGAACCTGAGGTTGAGGAACACCAGCCTGAAAGGGGCCTTGGGTAGATATAGGAACCTGACTGGGGCCCTTAGGTGGAACAGCACCATCAGGAAGTCCAATAGCATCAAGTGGGATAGCTTGCTGAGTGGCTTGTGGAGGAACACCACCATCAGGAAGACCAACATCAACTCCAGAAGTATTAACTAGATTAGCTGCTGACTTGTCTGAAACCCCTTGAGAAGTTTGATGAAATTTTGCAAGATAAGTTCCTGGAGGGGGTAGTGATGCTGCAACTTGAAGGGATGGTATTGTATCTTGGAAAAAGTTCTCCGGTATAGGTCTAGATGTAACTCCTACACTTGTAACTACAGGAGCCGGTTGTGATACTGGACCAGGTTGTCTCAGTGAGTCGATACCAAACAAGTCAGAAGGGGCAGAAACTGAGGGTGTTGTGGCTACGGTTGCATTGGTAGCAGCAGGTGGGTTGGTCAAAATTTGGCCAAGGTCCTGGGAGTTGGTTAATGACTTCGTCCTCATCGGTGGACCTAATCCTTCACCAAGTTTAAACTGCTTGGTGGCTTCTTTAATTTTATTGACATCCACCGTAGAAGACGGCTTGTCGCGTATCCTGATTTGCAGCTTTTTAGTTTTTGATGCTCCTTCCTCATCACTGCTGCTGCCATCAGTGGCAGCACCATAAATTGTTTTCTTGAACTCTTCTTCTGCTTTTGCCTGTTCATCAGCAGCAGTTGAACCAGGACTTTGTTTAATAAGCATATCCAGTCCCATCAAGGAATCACCATTTGATTTACCATCAGGTTGTGTCTTAGACTTATTGGATGTGGCTTTAACCAACGAATTATCCTGACCATTAGGCTTATTGTCAGCATTGGGAATGAAAGCCTTGACCAAACTATCTTCCCGTACTTCAACAACAGTGCCTCTTCCTTTGATTGAGCCCAAGTAAACCCCAATATGATCCGTAATAATAGCTGGGATAGTGCCATCATCAGTCTTCATATATGGCATCACTTCAGCAGCCAGTTCCCACTGTGGGACACTTTTCAAACCAGTGGGTGTCTTGATATCCCAGTTTCCACCACCCCATTCAGGTCCCTTGGGAACCATACTCTCAGCAGCAAAGTTGGCAAAGATACCTTGTGTCCACCCTGTAGAGCGAACTCTTAAGATCCTTTCACAATATCGCCTCAGCTCTGAATCAGCTCCTTCTTCTTCTAATTTCTGAGCAAGACGCCTCATGGCACTAGGGTTAAGGTGGCATATAAAGAGATCTAACATGCTTTCATAGTCTGCAATGACTTCAAAAGTTTCTTTTGCACTATCAAACTGACCATACCTGTAATTTGAAAGATAGAAGCTAAGTCACTACTGAGCTTTATGATGGGAAGTATTATTTCTTTTAAGCCAGAGAGGAGAGCTCCAAACATTAGATGTACAAGATAGAAAATTAGATATGTTTACATTATTTAATCCTTTAATCATGTCCTATACTTTTATATTTGACCATTAATAGGTTCCAACCTAATCCTGTAAAGACAGAGCAATTGCAATAAAAATATTATATTCATATGAGCTTAAGCTACTCTTAGCTTTTGCTTGAAAGCTTCAATCTTAAAAGATCGTTTCAAGCAGAAGCAAGGGAAAATGAAGACATTTGTTACAAGTGTATTCTTTGCCAAACTTGTGATGGTTTACATGCACGCAGATGAATATCATTACTGACTCAGATCTCTCATAAGTTGGCTTATATGCACGCAGATGAATATCATTACTGACTCAGATCTCTTATAAGGTTTATCAAATGGAAAATTCAGGGCAAAGCTGGAGGAAAATAACAAGGGATGCAACAAAAAACGGTAAAACGAAGAGAATAGTTGACAGTAGAATGCTCAACAGAAAAAGACAGAATTTAAAGCCCCAAAGCAGCAGAGACCTTTAAGTCAAAGCACAGTTATCTAGTATGGTTAATGACTTAATAATGATGTGATGTCATCCTCTCATTAATAATATTAATAATCCACACACTCAGCATATGAAATTTTATTACACTAAAAGAGAGGAGGGCTTTAGGGATATGTAACATGAATTACTGTCCATGGGAGGATAGAGAACTTGGAAGCAAGTAACAAAATTAGCTGATAGAAACAGAAACGAAACACACAGATCCATTACCACGATTCTTTACTTACTTGATACAAGCATAACCCAGCTGTCGAAAGCGGTGGAATAAAAGAGAGGTTGGAGGACATTTTGGATAATCTCTAGACCGTAAGAATTCATCCTTCAAGACAGATAAAGCAGTAGCAAAACGGAGAGCTTTGATGGAATAAACACCTCGCAATACCTTTGATTGTAAACAACCATGTTAATAAAACGTTAGCAGAAGAATGAAAGCAGATACAGAAAGTAAGCAGTGAAGTTAATCACCTGAGTGAACTGAGGACCAGCTTGGGATAATGATACTGCTAGATCCCCACAAACTGGAGGCCCTCTAGAAAGGATATCAACAGATCTTGGAGTGATACGCAAGCTGTCAAACCTGCACTTAGATGGAAAGGTCAACTATCACTATCTGCCATGAACAACTTCAGTTTAACCAATCAGAACCCAATTAAAAGGTTAAACAGGCTACTAATTGAACATTTGCAGAATGTAGTTCATTCACCACATTCAACAACTATTTAACTTGAAAAAAGATAGTATGAAGATTATCAGAAAGGGGATACCTAGATGTTATTTGGTATAAGACTTCACCCAGATCAAGTTTCTGCTCGAAAGTCTGTTGCATGGTGGCAAATCCAATAAGAAGTGGTTCCAGGAGGCCAACAAGACAGCTCCTGACTTCAACTCCCTTCTTTTGTCTGGGATTTATATCCGCTGGATTAGCAATTAGCAACCGATCATTCAAAAGCACCAAGCAACACTGAAAAAACAATCAATCCAGTAAACAGATAGATGCTGGTGCAGTCAATTTGACAATAAAACCAATAACAGTAGCAGAAAGGCAAGACTGTCAAAGAACTCAAAATCATGAGAAGCAAAAAATCACCAAATAAAGGATAATACCTGCATTAGGCATGCTAACGGACAAAATGGTTCTCACTACTCCATCCCAGCCTAGCATTCTAACTGAAGTAGCAGTCGAGAAGAGAAGAGCAGGCCCAACCCATAAAAGAGATCTGAAGTATGTTATGTTAAGCATTCACACAAACTTTGGAAGAATTACAAATTACAAAAAATTCTAAAAAAAAACTATAAATTACAAAAGTTCAGGCATTAACAACAGAAACAAGTTCAGGATATTGATGGAAGTCCTTTATCAATTTTTGTCAAACTGCTTGCCAATATATCAAGGTCTGCAGAAACCATCAGTACTCTTTTGGTGGTCAATATTCCAGCCACATAGCCCCGTAGAGTCTCTTGCCAGTGCACCTAAAGAATCAAAACAGAAGACCAGGATTTCAGCTTACAGATATTTTCCTTTTGTTTTTTGGCCTTAATAAGCTAATATATTAAAAATAAAGGCAATTGATTAAAAATCAAACAGGAAAATTTCACATGGGCAATATCCAAAAGGATGGATAATATTGTGCTTGTCATAGACAATGACAAGAAACTTCAACTTCAACCTATCTAACTGAGGTTTGCACAAAAGAAGTCAACTCCAATAAAATTCCATTATTACCGAGTGTTACAGAACTCGACCGGCAATTTCCTCAAAACCTGCTTAGAAAGTTGTTATGCTTACCTGTAGCACAATTTCATTCATTTTCAACTTAATTGATTTTCTCCCTTCAGCTTTGGTTGATATATAATGGCCATCTGATGTTGAAAGACGGTATCCTTGAATCAGCTTTGCTAAGCTAATCTGCTTTCCATCAGAAGCAAACATCAAAGTTGATTCTGCAGCCGCAGTAAGTCACAATCAGTTCAAAAATTATCAGTGGAAGAGACATTAAATAAAAGTATCCCATTGATCAGGCACCTAATGGAGTGGAAAATATGCGGTCAACTTCACTTTCAAACATGAATTGAAGAGGACCCTGAAGAGAACCAGTATTTGTTTCTGCAAAATGGTTTTCTTCAACCAATAAATTCTTTTCACCAGCTTCGTTTGTAGCCCCTCCTGGAAGAATATACAGAGACAGTCCAGTCTTATCTTCATCAAGAATTGCAAACTGATTGTCATTGGGACCAATAAATGCTGCATCTCGACCTTTAAAAATCCATATGTAATATAGGAACGGTAGTCAGTCCATATTCTTAACTTTACCTACACATCAAAGAGGTCAAATACACGAACAAAGGTCAAATATCACCTTTCATTGTGCTCCCTTTAATGTTTGCTTGTTGGGAATCCGTATTTTCCCAATAAAGGACTACTTCATTTGTCGAACCACTAAATTCATAAACAACAAGAAACAGATGCTGCTTTTTACTGTATACTATGTGCTTTGGATGATACTCCACATTTCCAGGAATCTGAAACACAAGTTCAAAACTTAGAAGCCCGTCTATGAGAGTGGCCTTGCTCTAGGCAATAAGGTTACGTAATTACCGAGGTATACAATTTTTTGTAAGTGTTATCCACCCCAGAGCACAGACTGTATGCCATGAGATTTAAGCCATCAACATAGAAAGCCCTTACAGGATAGTGAAGCACTCTGTTCTCTTTGTTAAAGAAATTTAGATCCAAATGAAAGGGCTGCCAAAAAAACCAACAGTGTCAGATCAAAACTTTAAATGTAAAATCAAAATCAATACAAACAAATCTTTCTTTGAACCTGGCAAATAGGCATGTCCTTCAAATAATGTCTGGTGTCCAACATAGTGATCAGTGGCAATCGAGATATTGGAGCACTTTTCGAATGGCCTTCCATGAAATGCTATGAAAATGATCAGCACTTCACTCTGTCAGAATTATGTCAAATTGGGTACAATATGCTATCCTAGTAACACAAAAATAGGAGGATTCTGAAGTCA
>JANIHY010058109.1:0-29357 GCA_027479065.1 Erythroxylum brevipes
TCTCTCGCTCCACCTCAACATTCTGCTTCTTCTTCTTCCTATGATAAACCCGTAATGGTTTTGGTCCATTGCTAACAGTATATGATGAACCCAGGGACGGAAAGGTTACTAATGGTGATATTTCTCATTGTCAAACATTCTATTGCTCGTTCCCTCAAGAAAATCCGCTGCATGATACGCAATAGAAATGACTATTTACTCTATGCCATAAACATTTTTCAATGCACTACACGAACAATGGAACATAACGTACAGAAAAAATCAGAATTTGTTACCTCAAAGTCTACAATAGTGGTTTGATGACTTCCTATGCCACTTGACCAAACTTGAGCAACAGCCAATTCCAAGGTTTGACAACCCACCACGGGAAACTTAAAACTTTTTGAAGCAGGAGTTACAACACTCTTCCATGTGATAGGTCTTTGCTGGGGACAAATCTGCAAACGATAAGCATGTTAAAGCAAATTTTCTTACGAAGACAAATACTTGCTGTAAGCCATACCTGAACAGCATCAACAGAAACTCGTCTTGCAGTATCAAACCCTGAGGTTCGCAAAGTCGCTTTAACCCAAGTAGCACCAAAAGGCACTTCTATAAATCTCCTTTCAATGTGGCCTATTTATGCAGGACAAACATGAAAGATTGAAACTCATTAATCATTCAACCATAAATATTGGAAAGGTCGATTCATCCTACCTTTGAAGCAGACAAATTCAGAAACTTCAAGCAAGTTGCTTTTGCAGTAACAAATACCAGAATATTGTACCAAAACATTGAAGCTTCACTTAAATATTTTCGAATGCGTATTGCAACATTATAAGGTAGGTTAATTCTGCTCAATCATGGGTTAGAAACTAGAATAGATGATTAAAACTTGATGTCAATTGTCTCACTGCAAAATAAGGACCGTCTCTACATGAGTTCTGTAACAATTTTTTTGTTCAATCTTTAAGGTGATCAAAACAAACTGGCATTTACAGAAACTTTTATACATCCTCTTGATTCTCTATTATAGACATTTGTCTTCTTTCTTTGAAGATGGGACAGAAAAATGAAATATGACATTCAGGCTTGATTTATCTTACCCAACAGCAAAGACATTAACTTCATGTTGTCAAGGAGTATAAAAAACAAAAATGACCTGGAAGAAACGACATATTGGAAAACAAAACAAGTGGAGGCCGGTTCTTCACAGTCATAGGCTTCGTTATAGTAATAGGGATACTAAAAAGAGGACCACGCCATCGTGCTTTGCAATCAATCCCATATACTTTATGATAATGTAGACCATCACTTAGCTTCGTAGGATCAACCACTATGCTGAAAGCAGGAAGGAACACATTGCTGTCATGAACTACCCTTAGACATCAAGAAGCCACATTTTTGCATAGAAATAAGACAAATTGTGGGAGGCAAAATGCTGAATATTCACTTGAAGTGCAAAATAGTGATGCAGCAAAACCATATAGAGAAGTTCAAATAAGAAGCTTGGTTAAATATGTATGCACTATTGTCAATTCACATACAATACAATTGTTTCTCTGGGTCTCCACCAAATGGAAAGTAGGATATGGTGTGATAAAAAACCTTTCTTAGGAAACAGGGTGCATGAACAGCCAATGACTGGTGATAACATAGAGAAAATTTCAAGAATAAAAAAAAGGTTAAATTAGGTGAGACGGGTTGTAGACAAAATAAAGAAATGACACTTCAAAAGGAAAAGGTGGAGAGAAGTGATGTTAACTCACTTGAAGCTACGCCCATTATGAGTGAGGAGGAGATACTCAGGAGCTCTTACAACTGCCTTTTCTGAAGAATATATTTCAATGCATTCCTCAAATGGAACCAATTCCTCCAAATTACTTGCACCTTCATGAAACTTTGGTTCAACTTGCACAGTCCACTGTTAGAGCACAACTTTAACGGTTATGAATGAGAAGAGGGTATTGAGAATATTATGTTTGAATTCCAAAATACTTATCACTATCGATTTTGACACAAAAAGGCTGAGACAGCATCAACAGCTTAAATAGCCCTTGACTATAGATGTCTATATGCCACACAACCAACATAACTATCCAATATGTCAAGTCGAAGCTGAAAGTTTTACACAATGAAACAACTTAGACCGGAAAGGAAAACCAATGCAATTTCATGATGACAACAATATTAACAATAATAGTATAATACACACCATAGAAATTTGATCCCCAAACCCCAACATAACACATTATTGCATCTTAGCTATCATTAGAAGCTTAGTGAGAAATCAATTAACTTAAACCCCAGGCATAGCAAGAAATAGGGGAAAAAAAAAACATCGAGGTAACAAAAAGCCTAAGATAACTTTTTAAGAATCTCAAACAAGGGTTGGGTGTAAATCATTGAATATTACTAAACATTGATGCTGAAGAGTATCAAGGGCAATAATCAGAGTATCACCAAATGCAATCAGACGTCGTGAAACCATTGACAGAATTTCTAACATGCAAAAAGATTTGAATGATGGATCTGTAAAGATATGAATATATTCACATCTATTTCAACAAGTGAAAAACAGGGTGGACCTCAGTAGGTTGTTGGCAAGCGCTAGCCTCCCTCAAGTAGATGCCTCGTGAAGTAGGAGCTGACATCAAATTTCATTATAAACAAAGACGTAATTTATTGCCCAGAGAACTCAAAACCTTTCCTACGTTCTTATTCTTGACACAAGTGCAAGAAGTTTCTGAATATACTCGCGGATCAAAGAATCAGCTCAAAGAATAGATGCTCTACTTACTTGATTTTCCAGATAGGTTGATCTTTATCTCATAATTGACACATGGAAGACACCTGGATTGTAATATATACTCATAGGCCCTATCATACAACAAATGGTCAAAATAGTCATATCACAAAGTTTAGATTCTTCGATCAGAAAGCAAGCCCAGTCAGATATTCTTACTTGTCAACTTGCACAAGCCCATGTCCTGCCGACAGTTCATCTGCAAGCGATTCACGTACAGGAATAGACGTATTCTCAAGAGCCTTCCTCACACTGTATGGGCTGACAGGAATTCTCTTAGCCTGAAAAAGATATGATGTACCTGGAGCTTAAGCATGATAGAAACGTACCAGAACCAGTATCCAGAATGTGTAAGGAAAAAGAAGAATCAAAATAAAAACCTTCATTGCACTAAGAAGTAATGCGATTCCACCACAAGCAGACGGAGATGACATTGATGTCCCATTCTTGAGCATGCGTTTTTGAAGGGTCCATGTAGGAACAGGAGCAACAGCTCCACCAGGAGCACTGACACAGACTCCAAGATCTCCATCAGTTGTTGGTCCTCGGCTAGACCTGCATCAAGATACAAATTGAAGTGTAAATGATAAAATTTGACAGGAGCACAGACAATGAAATACATAATGCAGGAACATAATTTTCAAAATAAAAACATAAAATGAAAAAGATGAAAACTATACGATGTATATTCAAGTCCTTCAGAAGGAGGTTCCACTACACAGTGAGCACCAGCAGCCATTGCAGGGGAGACATATGCACCAATTCCTATAATGCTTGACGTTGTACCACCGGGAGCCCCGACAGTGCTTAATGCCGGACCCCTGTTGCCAACACTGCTCACAAATATGATGCGGTGTTTATTCACAACCTAATCAATCAAAGCTGGGCTTTAGCATGTCATCAAGCATGATATAACTTTCATAGGTATAACACAGATTAGAATCAATGCCTCATTAACAAGGTCAACAAAGCGGCCATAATTTGGCAGTAAAGTAGTTCCTCCATAACTCATGTTGATCAGATCACATTTATGCTGCAAAAGAGTTGAACAATGAATTAGTAAATTACACAAACTAAGATTTCTTTGCACTGTGCTACTCATGTAAGTACCGATTAACTTAAGCAAGAAACCAGTAGAGAATAAATTACAGAGCACAACTACAACGCTGCAATTTCCCGAAAGGGACAACATATAGAAAAATGTTAGTTATCTCATATACATGTATTGAAAAATATCAACTTATAGAACCTACCTCGACAGCAGCAGTCAGAGCCCGTGTCAAACCGGTACCTGTAGCCGCTGAATCTAAGCGCAAGTCTCCAATTTTGCATGAAATCAACTGAGCTCCAGGAGCAACCCCATTTAATAATGGCTCCTAACATTATGAAAAATGCCAGAAGCAAGATTGTTATAGTGGAGATGGTGCAATAACCATAATGGTAATAACTTAAATGATAATACCTTTGGGTGGAAGGCTGTCGCAATACCAGCAACATGTGTGCCATGAGAGCAGCAGTCTGTTACAATACTCAAGATATCTCCCTCATCGTACACATTAAGAACAACCGTACACGCATCCAACTTGCTAAAAACACCATACTTCCTTTCAATCCTGAAAAAATAGTTTCCAACAAATTATGCATCCAGACTTCCCGAGATCTAATACGTTCCCTGGGTCACTATTCATGCATTCTCACACATGATGCGGCTGCCATTGAATGTTGTTCGAATAAAAAAGGTACAAAAGACGAACAATTTGATTTAAGTTCGTCGGGTGCTTAATACAATCGATACAAAAGTCTGGTGCGATATTTTATTGTGAGAATAAAAAAGAGAAAATGAATACAAAAGTACAACAAGAAACAATTCCAACCAAATAACAATCAACGCACTGCTTTCATGAAGGGGTCACAATGTTGCCTAATTTTAATATATGCACAGAAAGGATCTAGGAAATAACTTCAATTGTCTGTTTTTAGTTAGTTGGTTCCTTGTAGGTGATGGTCTCAGGTCTCGCCTCTTTCATACACAACACAGCCAAGATGACAAGCCAGTGAGTACATGAACTCTGAACAGCAACAAGGTTCCACAGACATGTATCTGGACAAATGTTAATTACCATTTTACAGATTTCATAAATTTATGATTAAGCGAATCGAATTCTGGGTTAAAGAAAATACAGAAGCCCAATAAAAAATATGCTTCAATTGTGTTGAAGTCTAGCAAAAAAAAAAATGCTTCAATTGTATCGGGGTTGTGATTGAGAGACCCAATAAGATTACTATATAAAGTTGTCTCTTGTTGCCTGCTTAAGTAAGTTCATGAACATTCGGATTGTCCAATAAGTTAGAAGGTTCGTGAGTTAAGAAAGACGTTAACGACATTCGAACGATCAACTTTTGTAAAGATCATTAAGAAAGTTCAAAAGATTTCGCGGATCAGAAGCTCATTTGAAGATATAGATACCAAAACAAGTATTTTTTACATTTTCTCTGTTTATATATGGATAGCAATGGGTCGGGTCAGGCCTGAGGCTGCCCGGCCCTAGTCCAGGTTGAATTATTATTAAAAAAAAAGACAAAATGATGCCATTTTTGACAAAACAATATCATTTTGTAGTTAACTAGTCATGCCTCGGGCCGGACCAAGTCGGGTAGTGGCAGCCCTATCCCAAGCCCTGCACGAGACTCTATTGAGCAGAGAAAACTGGGCTCGAGTCTTAGTTAACTCGTCCCTAGCCCATTGACTTCAGGTTGGGCCTGACTAGGCCCTTTTGCTATCCCTACATTTATACACCTTCATGTTTGATCCTAGGCACGTAACTAAGGCTCGTATAACGCATTACACGTGGTATCAGAATCGTTATGTAATTGTGTGAATTTAAATGAAGTTTTTCAAATTTCTCCACAAGGATATCGGAGAAATCAATCCATTTTGTATTATATGAATTGCATATTGTTGCTTAAATTAAGGTTGAATATGCATGATATCGAAGAACGGGCTGAAGAAAGGGGTTTCAATGATCATAAACAAAAACTAGGCAAAAATTTACTATGGAGCTAGTAGGAGCACTAGACCGTCTAGCGCGTGTAACAGACAAGTGGAGCTTTTGAGGAAGCTAAACCTCTGGTTCGTGTATCATATGAGCCAAATAGGTGATGCATGCGAGCGTCGACACGTGTCTGGTGTGTGTGATACACTCGTCAGAGGCGATGCACGTGTCTGCATATAAGGCCCATGTGCCATATGCGTCATAAAGGTGGGGACTGTGAAGACACGCGTATGATGCATGTGATACATGCTCCTTATGCATACTCCAGTCATGTGCACTACTGATGTCAACACTACAGTACAAAAAAAAACTCAAAATTTCATAATTCACAAAATGGTCCTTATTAAATAAAGGTTATCAAAGCCATTTTGAGTGAATTATCATACTTTGGACTTCAAATATAAGAGGTATATGCAATTTCGATATCTTATATGGTGAATTTACTATTTGAAATTGCATAATTTCCACTTTGATTGAGATTTTTCTTATGATAAATTCTTAAATAAAGTGTATTGATAATGTTTTCAGCATTGATATGTAATAATGAGAATGTGCATAAGGAATTAGCATTTATTGGTGGTACATTATCACATATTATACGCCCAAGTAGAATGTAAGTATAACATACATATGCATCCCTTATGTTTGTGGATCCATTTAAGTACTAATGAGAATTTAGTCACCACAGTGGTCTTTCAAATTAGTATTTGAATTATTCTACTTGCATGTTTGGATATATCTCTAGTCTTGTGTTTGGTTATTCTGCCACAAGTCTTAACGTTATATGAGATTTTGAGATGTGCATAAAGGGATATGATGGAGCAAAGACATTGTTCAAGTAATCTATTCGTCCACAAGTAGTAGAATCATAAGAGTTGATGGTGTGTACTCTGATTGCTTTTATATGGAGGTCTGATTTACATGTATTATGTATTCAACCCACGAGTATTTTATAATATATGTAATAAGATTCTCGATGCAAATACTATTGTATGACTTTGAGTATTGCTGTTATCCTACATTTATGTTGACCATTACATTATTAATTTTCAGTCACCTTTTTTGTAAACAACAATAATTTCATTGAAATCTTGACTGGTTTCAATATCAAGAAATAGATACAAGATGTGGAATTTGCATTAGAGATGACAGATATTAATATAGTGATGGTTAATGATAGGCTATCTCGGCCTACATCTATTAGCTCAGAGGCTAAGAGAGCAGTGTATGCAACCTAGGATAGGTCAAATAGGATGTGTTATTTGCCCATCAAGAGACCCATTCTAGATTATTTGCTTAGTGGAATTCCGAACACCGTCATAACGAGAGACTTTCTAAATAATATCTCACAGAGATACAGGGTATCATCTAATGTTGAGATAGGTACCTTATTGAAAGAACTGTACTTTATGAGGTATACAGGAGTAGGAGGAGTAATAGAGTACATTATCAATATGGTCCACCTGCAAAGTAAGTTGGAGGAATTAAAAATCATCAATGCTTGTATTGTTCACCAAGCTCTGAATATACATCTTTTAGAGTTTGGTATTCTAGTAATAACATACAACTCGCAGGATGAGGCTGAGGACATAAATGCATTGATCATTACTGAAGAAGAGAAGCTGAAGAACAAGGCTCATGCAGCCCTCGTAGCAACCAAAGGGAAGGCAAAGGTGAAGCCTGCTAAATTCAAAGCTAAGAAGTCTAAATTTCCTCCACATATGAAACCTAGTCAATCTAGAGCTGGTAGAGGTCCTATAGACATAAAGAATATGAGGTATTTCTTATGTAAAAATAAGGGACATAAAAAGCTAGATTGCCAAAGGTATAAGACCTGGAAGGAAAGGTAACAATTATCAGGTAACTCTTTGGCTTGTATGATCCATGAGTCTAATCTCGCTATAGCTACATCAAGTTCTTGGTGGATAGATAGTGAAGCCTCTAATCATATTGCTTCCACATTGTAAGGGTTCATACACAAGAGGAAATTAAATTAAAAGGAGGAAAAACTAATGGTGGGCAATAATGAAGAAGTTAAAGTATTATCTACAGGAGATATGTGTTTGAATCTCGATACAGGGTTCATTCTTGCATTAAATGACACATTTTATATATTGTCGTTTAAGTGAAATTTGATCTTTGTATCTATTTTGAGCAAAGAACGTTATAGTTTTGTTATTTATGCTTCTATTGTACAGTTATCTTTCAATGCAAAACATCTTAGTAATGCCTTCTTGCTATATGGTTTATATAGAATATGTCTTACCCTTAGTGAGATATATGCTTCTTCATATCTTGTCAAATAGGTTACTAAAAGGAGAGCCATGATAAAGGATAAGTCATACATATTATGGCAAAAACGGTTGGGCCACATTTCCAGAGATAGAGTTTGAAAGATTGATTAAGGAAAACATTCTCCCAACTCTAGTTTTTGATGATTTGGAAACATATATTGACTGTTGCAGGAGTAAGTTGATCAAAGTAAAGAAAAAGGGGTCAACTCATGTTTCTGGCTTACTAGACCTCATACATACAGGCATATGTGGACCTTATATAGTTACATTGTGTAATTCTAGTTACTGTATGAGGTTCATTAATGATTATTCCTATTATGAATATGTGTTCTTAAGGAAAAATCTGAAGTTATTGAGAAATTCAAGATCTTTAAGGTTAAAGTTGAGAATCAATTGGGAAGGTCCATTAAAATTGCCAAATCAAACTGTGGAGGTGAATATTATGACAAACATAGGGTTTAAAGACAAGAAAAGGGTTTGTTTGCCAAATATGTTGAATCATGTAGGATAGTGGCTCAATTCACTATATCAGGTGGTCTTGAGTAAAATAGTGCAGCCAAAAGGTGTAATCACATCTTAAAGGACATGATGAAGTCAATGCAAAGCAGGACTAATCCACCTAATTATCTTTGGGTTGAAGTCATAAAGACTGCGTTATATATACTCAATAGAGTCTCAAGTAAGTCAGTTTTAAAGATGTCTTTTGAAATTTGGAAGGACTGGAAGCCTAACCTCACTCACATTCGTATATGGGACTGCCCTACTAAGGTACATTTGTATAATCCTTATAAAGATAAGTTGCATGCTTGTTCCACTCATTGTTATTTTGTGCGATATCATAACAACTATAAGGGATACAAATTTTATTATATAGAAGGAGGGTCTAGAATATTGAAGTCACAAACATTTAATTTTCTAAAGTATGATTTCTATAATGAGGGTGGTCCTTCTCACCCTTAGATGGTAACACGGTGGATACTATAGTTATTTAGTATCCATCAACCATGCACTTAAAACTAGTGAATTAAGGTCTCAGTACCATTTCAGCACAAGAATAGGAATCCATACTAGTACAAACTGAGGTTCTTTAGGTACGAGAACCAGTTTAGTTAAGGAGATCAACTAGAGTGAGAACACCTGTTATTTCATCTAGACCATGTAGATTTGTAGTGAGATACAATAAATGATGAGATACAATCCATGAAGTACAATATGTAACATCTCGTCCCCAAATTAAGAGTTAGAATTTAGATTTCAATAATGAAAAAAATAGCAATGTGAGAGTTAGAAAAAATAATTTGCATTTCATGCTCATGCATAATGTTAGCATACAACTTTTGAGTTTGAATTTTGGCACTCATGAAAATAATTGTACATGTACTCATTGACATTCTAGGTATATTGTATTGTAATGGGATATGTTGAGAATTGTGGTTATAGTGAATGGGTTGAATAAAATGGAGTAGAAAGGCTAGAAACAAAAATTAAAGGGGTTGGATTTTAGTGAATGGAAGTCATTTGAGAGGTTGTTAGGAATAAATAGTTAAGGGGGTTAAATTTTGATCTGAAACTTCCATGAATAAACTGTGTTGATCTAGGTTGATTTTGACAAAATTGTCTTCATGAAAGTTGTAGATCTTTCTTTTAGCTTTCCATTGATATAAAGTTTACAATTTTTGAAGTTCTGGATCAAAAGATATGGAAGTTGGAAGTTGGGTATGTGACATTAGGATTAAAGGCCAAATTGGTGTAAAATGAAAATGCACCGTCGTGACGGTGACTTTTGGAGTTTAGGTGAAAAAGCATGACGGTGACATTGAGGTATAGTGAAAAATGTATTTCTTTGGTTCATATGGACTTGCACCGTCGTGACTTTGGTGAAAAATGGCAGTTTGCACCCTCGTGCTTAAGCACGATCGTGCATTTGAGGTTTTTCCCTATACTGAACAATATTGCTTCTTTTGATCATAACTCCTTCTTTAGACATCCAAATGACTTGGTTTTTGAATCATTGGACTGGTTATATATTGCTCTATCTCTCCACTAAAATTCATAACAATCTAAAAACAATTGAGAGAGTTTGAATGGAAAACATGGGACGGGTCTGACAATGTATATTCTTCAACATTTTTGTCTTTATCTCTCACCCCCATGAATTATTCTCACACCCATGACTTTTCTCACACCCATGATTTATTCTCATAGGCGGGACTTATGCACAGACATGACTTTCTTCACTCACACCCGTGAGTTAATTGCAAGAGTGAATGTTTAATTGTCTTGTTATGCTACAATGCTCCTTAATAGTTTAATCTCTTGTGCAAGCTGAATCGTCTTGGCTTTTTCGACCATAACTTCTTCACTCGATGTCCAAACGACTTAATTCTTGGACCAATATATTCATAAGACATTGAATTACATCTCCACAAAAATCCATAGCTTTATAAATTGATTTGGTTTGTGAATTTTACGATGGAAATGTGACGGTGTTGAAGTATGATAATTGATAGGATTAATTTACTGAACATACTTCAGTGTTTTGATTATATCTGGATCTATAGGATTTAAAATGAGATAATTTTTAATTTGGAGTGAACTAGAAACATAGGGCTACAAATCATCTAAAGAAGTTGAATTGTGATTCAGTTTCTAAGATGTTCAATTTCTGAATGGAAATTATGCATAGTATGCTGTTTTGAACAAGAACAGTCTGAAAATGTTTGAAGTATATCTTTCAAATATTAGAACCAAATTGAATGATTTTGGTGTCAATGGAGACATAAGACATAGGGGAATATGTTTCTAGAAGAAAGTGTTACAAAATAACTTCAATATTGGGGTCAGAAAGAATATGCAAGATTGATCCAAAATGATGTTTTTGTGGGAAAAATCTGAAAGTGAGTAAGGGGTTATGACTTGTGATTATAGTGGGTTTATTAAGTCATAAACTTAAGTATAAATCACACTTAAGTGAGTTTTAATAAAGGGAAGTGGATAAGTGGTTAAGAAATTGACAGGTGTTCAAGCTTTAAAGTTAAGCTTTAATAACCTTAAAAGACAAGCTACCGTCCTTGTCTTTATTCTTCTTGAAGCTTCTTTCCCTAGTTTTTCTTAAATACAGAGTTTCTCATCAAATCTACACCATAATAAAATCTTAGTTTTCCCTTTTCACTACCACTTCCTCTTCGTTATTTCTTTCTTCTACCCTAAGAAAAACCAAACTCCTATCAATTTTCAAGTTGATGTATGTGGTTGCATGAGGGATTAGGGTTCACGTGATTGTTGCAGATGTTGGATTTTTAAACAAGTAAGCTTGCTATAATTATGTATTTTTGTACGAACTGAAGTATGCATTGTGAGTTCACTGTAAAATAGTTAGGTAATAGTGATATTCATATTTGCTGAAAAGTGAGTGAGAAAATTAGGGTATGTCGTAATTGTTGATTTTCTGTGGATTTAATGACCGAAATGTTTTGAAATAGTGTTAAACTAGTTTTGAAGTTGAAAGATCAACTAAAATGTGTATGTGACGAGAATTGAAAAAAAATTGGAGAAATGTTTTGGAGTGTTTTTAGAGTTGATTAAAAATGAATTTAGAATTGAGAGATAAGTGTATGGTGATGTCTGGAGATGAGAATGAATGTTTTAAAATGAAAGTTTCTGGAAGAAATGAGAAAAATGCAAAAGTTGAAAAAGCAGAAAATTTGAAGAATACTTGAGTGTGATTTTCTGTTTTTGATGATTGTGAAATATGATAGATTTTGGTTTGGTTGTGATATGTTGAGCTGAAATGAAATAGGAACAAAGAGAAAATATTGAGTTTTAAGTAGAAAGTTGATAGTGATATATACATATTTATATACTTTATTTTCCTTTTAACTAGTCACATATGGGATTATATTGGTAAATTAGTGAATGAGTTATTGATATCAAAGTAATAAAAGATTAAGGTTGTGATTTAAAGAATTGATGAGTGATTAAGTTATAAAATTGGTAAAGTACCCGGGATTGTCATTGAGCATGCATTATACATAGTTCATTTATACAATTGTGCATAAATAAATGCTTATAAGTGTGCCAGTATTAATGTGAGTGCAACGTGTGTTTTGCATAAACGAGTTGTGCAGGTTAAAAGTTTGCATTAAGGCAGTTCCAGTATTTGGAAGCAAATGTTAATCTTTAGCGTACTGTTAGTAGATCGAGATGATCTCATTTCATTATTTGTTTTGTTTGAATTTTTGTATTGATTGACTACTGGATGCTCATATGAATGTGATTGATTGTGTTGAATTTTAGACAGAAGGTCCAATGATTGTGAAATGTGAATAGAATATTGAAGTGCTGCTTGAATGTGAATGTGACGAACTATGTGCTTCATGATATGATTGATTGAAAATGTGATATGCATTCCATACATGAATGCATGATCAGATAATGGGAGTTGTGACAAGAGTAGCCACCGATTAGAGCTTAAAGCTCAAAGTGTGAAAAGAGCCTCAAGCTCATAAAATAATTTAGTGATTCAAAGCTTAAAGTTCAAAGTGTGAAAAGAGCCTCAAGCTAATAAAGTGATTCATAGCCTCAGGCTCAACGTTTAATGAGCCCGGTATTCAATGGATACGGGATAGTTTAGACGCTCGTCATAACAAAGTAATAAATAGAAAGTGAGTCTCATGCACACTACATATGCATAATATGAATGATTAAATTGTATTAATTGTGAAATGTGAAATGTTGTGAATGTGATTTAAGTATTATGTGACTGGGTAAGCCATCGATGATAGTCACTAATTGAGTTCGCAAAAACTTACCCAAAATTTGCAAATATTTTTCAGAATAAAAAATACCCCGTTAGGTAAACGAGAGTATCCCTACGGCATACAAGTAAGGGATAAATGTCGGAATCAGTTCGCGTTACTTTACATTAGTATTTTTCTATTTTTGTATAAATTTGTATTCCGCAATTTCTGTAAAATAATGTATTTTGAAATATTTGTATAATGTGTACACAAAGGTTTTTATGGAGGAATGTAAAGATATTATGACTAAGGTGCTTTGTATTTGTAAGAGGCCCCAATTGGCTATTGAAGTCCTATTGATTGTATTGTATTGATTGAAAATGTTTATGAATGAAAGTGAGCCCGAATTGGTTATTATTTCCACATATGTTTGTTATTGCTTCAAAAAAAATTTATACCAATTTTTGAATGATTGAGTGCTCTAACATGTCACCCTCGCGGGGCACGGAGTCGGATATTACCTAAGATGTCGAGTACCTGTCTTGCGGGAGTGCGGTGTTACATAATAAGGTGTGGGAGCTTGTTGATTTGCCTCAGAACTGTAAACCTATCAATTGCAAATTGATTTTCAAGACCAAAAACGGACTCTCAGGATAAAGTTAAGCGGTTTAAAACTTGGCCTGTTGCCGGATAGTTCACTAAGAGAGAAGGGATTGACTTTATTGTTAACTTCTTTGATGTATCTTCTAAGGATGCATTTAAAGTGATTATGAAAATAGTAGCTCAGTATAATATGGAGCTACATCAGATGGATGTTAAAACCATTTTCTTGAATGGATATCTTTGTGAAAAGATCTATATGGAATAACGTAAAGGATTTTAGGATCAAGATAGAGTTGATATGGTTTGTAAGATGAGAAAATCAATATATGGTTTAAAACATGCCTCTAGATAGTGGTACCTTAAATTTGATGAGGTTATTACCTCTTTTAGCTTTGTTAAGAATAAAGTTGAAACCCTTCCAAATTTGAAACATGCCCTAGCTTCCAGTAGATAGCCACCGGTTCTCTCCCCTCCTCTGTTCTTACCTGCTTTTCTCTTATGCGGTTTTCTCTTCTCCAACTACCTCCTTCTGCCTCCTATTCCTCGTTCTTGCTTCTACTCTCCTCATTCTTCTCGACCTTCTTTGGCTTTGGGTGATCCAGCTGAACTCCTTCTATAGATCTTCCTCCTTTCTTCCTTCTATTGCCCTCATTCTTCCTCGACCTTCGTTGGCGTCCTTTCCCCTCCTCCTATAATCCCCCCTTTGTTTCTGGTCCCTGCATTACACACACAATCAGCATGTGTCCCAACTTCCCCTCTTTCTACAAACATGGCAACCGGGAATGGAACTTGTGAAGATTCATATGCAGAACATTCCTCTATGGATTAACATTCAAAATATTCCTTTGGAATATTGGACTACCAAAGGTTTGAGCATGCTTGCAAGCTACTTGGGCAAATCAATTTGCATGGATGAAAATACAGCATTGAGGAAACTTGTTGGCTTTGCTAGATTATGTGTGAACATGGATCTATCTAAGGAATTGAAGGAGAGTATCCCTATTCTTCGGTTGGCAGATGGTAATTCACTGCGAGAGGATCGAGTTATGGTTACTTATCAGTGGAAACCCTCCCTTAAGGCAAGGCCTGGAAACCGACAGGAAAATACTTCATTAAGGGAGATTATTGGGAATTGATGGGAATAGAGCCAATTAAAAATAATGAGGTTGAAGCCCTACGGGACAAGGAAGAGACATTGCTGGAAGTAGAGCAACAGAAGAAGGCTCCTGAAGAAACTACACTTCCTCCTAGATCTACCACCAATCCGAAGGAGGAAGAGGCATTATCTAGTAATCAGAGTGATACTTCAATAGCTGAAAGCAAACCTGAAAGGAGAGAAGGAGGGAGGAAGAGCTTCCTATGGAAACTAATCATAATGGGGATTATTCTGGGGAGAATATGATTGAATGTAGTTCTGCACAAATGGAGAGGCCAACAACACTTAATCATGAAGATCTTGTTGAGCCAGTCACATTTAGAAAAAGCACAAGGAGCAGTAGGAAAAGCTCCAAAGGGCAAATCATTTAATTATGTCAGTAGTTTTCTGGAATGTGAGAGGAATAAATAATCCTTCTAAACTTTGCGCTTTAAAGGATTTTGTGAAGTAGGAGAAATCTTGGGTTTTTTGTATGTTGGAGACCAAAATTAAACAAGAAAATCTTAATAAGTTAAGTTGTTTGGGTAGCAATTGGCAACTAATTTGTAATCATCAATGCCATGCTTGGGAGGATTGTAGTGGTCTATGATGACCTTTATGTGAAGTTAGATGTGTTAGAGTCCAATTCTCAGTATTTACACACGAAGATTTGGTTTAAATCGGAAAACAAAGGGATTTTAGCTACTTTCATATATGGTTTCAATGCTACATTTCAGAGAACAGAGATCTAGAGCTTTCTACGAAGAATCAAGCACTCAATAAGCTCCCCGTGGATGATTGGGGGAGATCTCAATACCACTTTGTACAGATATGAAGTTGAAGGGAACTGTAACCTACGGAATTACACTACCTATCTATTTGATTGCATACAGGATGTTGAGCTGGTGGACCTATGGGCTACAGGCCATGAATATACATGGTCCAACAAGTAAAGTGCTAATTGGCATATTGGGAAAAAACCCGGACAGACTAATAGTCAATGGGGAATGGCTCTCCTCCTTCCCTCTCAGCCATGCTAAATTCCTTGACCCCGATTTTTTGGACCACACTCCTATTAAGCTTATGGATCTTTTCTCCCCACAGCATCCCTTTAGATTCAATAATTTCTTGGTTGATATGGAGGGCTTTCAAGATGCCATTCAGAAATGCATGGACTTTAGTTGCTATGGGACCAAGTAATACATATGTATCCAGAAGCTTAAAGCCATAAAGCATGAATTGAAGCTCCTAAATGAGAAGAGAGGGCAGAATCTGACCAAGGAGATTGATCTGTCTAGGGCCAAACTTGACTCCTTACAGCAAGCTATGGTTGAAAATCCTTTAGATGCAAGTCTAGCTACAACTGAAAAGGAGGCTCTTAAGAAATATTTGGAGGTGGTGACAAACCAACACTCATTGATGAAACAAAGATCTAGGATCTCCTGGATTAAGGAGGGGGACAGATGCTCTAAAATTTTCTTCAATACCCTGTTAGCCCGCAGGCATACTAACAAAATTAACTCCATCAAATCTGAAGATGGCAAGGAGGTGTTTGGTCAAGAAGAGGTAGCAAGGGAGGCCCTTTCTTTTTATAGTAGGCTTCTGGGGTCAGACTCTTCCCATTCTGGGCAGGACTTCAACCTTAGTCACTTTGTAACTTCCAAAATTCATGACCTTGAAAATTATAGACTAACTAGCCCTATTACGGATCAGGAAATCAACCAGGTGGTATTTAGTATGAATGGATCTAAAGCACCTGGACCAGATGGTTTGAATGGCTTCTTCTATCAGAAAACTTGGTCTTGCTTGGGTGGACTTACCAGTGAAAGATTTTTTTTTCAAAGGACTTCTTCTTAAGGAAATCAAAAAAACATTCATTTGCCTAATTCCTAAAGACCACAGCCCGAAATCTTGGACTGATTACAGACCTATCTCGTGCACCAACTTCTTATACAAGATCATAGCCAAGATTTTGGCTATCAGAATGAAGGGGTCTTGAATTTTCTCATTAGTGAGAATCAAGAGGCATTCGTAGCGGGTAGGGATATTGGAGATAATATCCTATTGGTTCAAGAACTCCTAAAAGGTTATACTTATAAGAGGTCCTCCCAGAATTGCACCATTAAGGTAGATTTACAGAAAGCCTTTGATAGTGTTAACTGGGGCTTCTTACTGAAGGTGCTAAAGGAAATGAATTTTCCCCCAATGTTCATTAATCAGCCAATGTATTTATACTGCTTCCTATGGGATCCTAGTAAATGGAAGCCCTACAAGCTTGTTTAAAGGGAGAAAAGGTCTTAGGCAGGGGGATCATCTGTCCCCCTATCTATTCCTCCTATATATGGAAGTCCTAACTCAATTGATTAAGCACAACATCTCTCAAGAGCCAAGGTTTAGATTCCATTCGAAATGCAAAATGATTTCACTAACCAATTTATGTTTTGCAGATGATCTGATCCTTCTTTGCCATGCTAGTTTCCAGTCAGTTTCTCTCTGGATGGATACTTTTACTCAATTTTAAGCGATGTCTGGATTATGTACTAATTTTCACAAAAGTTTCATTGTTCTCTCCAGGATTGCCTCTCACCTCTCCAATGTCTTAGCTCAAGCAACTGGAATGGAAATTAAACCTCCTCTACTCAACTACTTGGGGATTCCTATCTCTTCTAAGCATCTCAGATTTTGTGAATGTCTTCCTCTGATAGAAAAAATTCAGAAAAAATTGGGCTTGTGGACCAACAAAGCTCTATCTTATAGGGGTAAACTCCAGCTCCTCAAGTCTGTTATTCTGTACATGAACACCTACTGGAGCTCTTATATATTCCTCTCCAAAGGCCTCTCTAAAACAATAGATAAGTTGATGAAACAATTCCTGTGGGGGAAAAAGAATGGGGACAAAGGGCTGGCCAAGGTAGCTTGGCAGTCTATATGCCAACCAAAAGAAGAAGGGGGATTGAGAATTGAATCCCTGGTTACAAAGAGCTAAACCCTCATGTCTAAAAGAATCTGGAGGATACTAAATGATCAGGAAACATTGTGGGTCAAATGGATGCATACCTATATGTTGAGAGGCAAGAGTTTCTGGTCTCTAAAACCTAAGCCCAGTTATACTTGGTTCTTCAACCAACTACTAGGGATGAGGGGAGAACTATTTCAGTATATAACTTGTCAAATAGGGGAGGGTGATAAACTCTCCTTCTGGTTTGATAATTGGAAAGGAAATGGCCTCTTAATTTCTAACAGCATGGCTATTGCCCTCTTACACCGCATCCCCAAGGATGCCAAGCTACAAACTATTATCTCTAATGGAGGGTGGACATTATCGGTGGACAAGTTAACTAGTCTTAACATCCCTCCTCTCATAGACATGGGGCAAGGGATACGTATTTCTTGAGGGGTATCCCAATCTCAGAGATTACCCCTAAGACAGTTAGGAAATTCAGGGCAAGACCAAAAAACAAGGTTGAATGGGCCACTCTGGTTTGGAATACAGCACTCAGATCTAATGTGAGCTTCTGCTCTGGTTGGCAATGAGAAATAGGTTGAGTACTATGGATAGACTCACTTTCCTGACCTCTCCTAAGCATTGTGTCTTCTGTCACCTAGAAGATGAAAGCAGAGGCCACCTCTTCTTTGAGTGTGGATTCTCCAGAACCCTCTAGTTCATAGTCTCTAACCTCAGTGCCCTAGACCTCAACGCCTGGAGACTTCAAGGCATTATGCACGAGATTCCTAATCTGACCCTATCTAAACATGACAAATACATAGTACTTCTCTCGATGGCTACATGTGTCCAGAATATTTGGCAAGAAAGAAACAACAGAAGATTTTTGAATCAGTCAACTTCAATGAACTCCCTTACAGAGATCATTACTAAAAAGATTAGAGAACAACTGATTTTCAATCAGTTTCATCTAAACTGCAGCGAGAGACTAGCCTACATTTGGAGGATCTAAATCCCAGAAGACGTTTTCACCCAATCTAACACACAAGACTATGCAGAAACTAGATTACACCTCAGACTTACAGCTTTGATCTCTCCCTTTTCATGGGAAACCATCTACTATGATTTACTCAAGACAAAAGGCCCACCTGGTTTGGCTCGCCTCTCTTAGAACTCGGATAGTAGACAGCCTGCAGATCCGAAATCCAGAGCACCCAAGGCGAAAAGATCTTTCCTTTCCAGACGGCAGGCATGGAAATTGCACACCTGTACACCTACAAATCACAATGAAGATCATCGATTAGATCCCAAACCCTACTCTTAATTAGCGTCACAGTTCTTTACCTGGACATCTCACTCTTGGAGGAATCGATCCATTGCTGTAGTCCCCCCATCTCATCCTCGTCTGCAGAATTGCCATCGACTAGCCGAATTGGGAAAAGCTATTTCGAAGCATCGCAAAGGTTGAGGTAGTTTTACCCTAGCAGAGGACAAACTCTCAACGACGAGGAATACAATCGTTTTGTCTCTTAAATCGTAATGCCCAAACGACGTTGTTTAGGCTTTGGTCCTATTATGTCTCTTAGTTGTTTAGCTTCTAGTCTCTAATGCCTATTAAGTCATGCTCTGCCATGACTTATAGGCCTTACTCCATTTTGTTATCTTATATTTTTATCAATGAAAATTTTTAATTTCTCAAAAAAAGAATAAAGTTGACAGATGTTTGTATTACAAGGTCAGGAGGAGCAAGGCTACTTTTCTATGCCTATACGTAAATGATATCTTGCTCATATCAAATAACTTGACCTTGTTGCATGAGATTAAGCAGCTTTTAGCCAAGCATTTTGATACAAAGAACCTTGGTAAGACATCTTTTATCTTAGGTATTCAAATTCACTAAGATAAATCTTAATACTCAATAGGTCTCTTGCAGAGAGCATACATTAGGTGAGTGCTACAAAGGTTTAATATGACGATTGTAAACCTGTTATAGAACCAATGTCTCATGCTGAGATTTATCTTTGACACAATGTTCAAAGAACAATAAATAGAGAGAGGCTATGAGAAATGTCTTATATTCTAGTGTCGATAGTAACCTAATGTATTCTTAAGTGTGCACTAGATCAAACATTGCATTTGAAAATATTGGGTTGTTGGGTAGGTATCTGGTTAATCTAAGAATGGACCACTAGTATGCAGTCAAATGATTATTGAGATATTTAAAGGAAACTAAAGATTATACACTGACATTCATAAAAGCCGATAATTTAGACTTCATAGGCTATACAAATTCAAATTTTCTATGTGTCCGGATGACAGGAAGTCCACATCATGATATATCTTTAAGTTAGCAGATGGTGCAGTATTGTGGAAGAGTGTAAAACAGACATTGGTAATTTCTGCATGCAAAGTTTGGAGCATGCTATGGAGTTGCTTCATAGGTTGTTTGTCTCAAGAACTTGATTTCTGAGTTGGCTGTAGTCCATTAAGTTATAATCTTTATACTGTATTGTTCATTGACAACAATAAGAACATCATAGGGTCTAAGCATTTGGAAGTCAAGTATTTGACTATGAAGGAATTGATACAAAAAGGTAACATTGAAGTAGAGCATTTGCGAACTGATAGTATGCTTATTGATCCTTTGACTAAGGGACTTAGCCTACTTGTTTTTTATAGGCATGTTAGTATGAGTGTACTGAAGTCTTTAGACATTGTACTTGCTCTAGCTAGATTTATACAGATTTCATATGTTGTGACATTATGTTTATATATATTAGTGATCATCATTTTGTTCTCAGTCATACAACTTATTGTACATTGTCAAAATACAGGTGAAAATCTTAAGATTTGTGTTGATCTTAAGCATTGTAAACGATCATTAGGTGTATATATACAGATTGACCTTGAGCCTATATCTTTAGGACACAAACAATTTTATATGTAAGTCTATGAATTTGACATAACATAGGGGGTATAAATGTTTAATTCCGTCAAGGTTTCCTCTTATGCAGTTTGGCATTGAATAACATAAAACAAAATTTTCTAATGCAATTTAGCATAAAGTTTAGAGAAATTGAGACTTATAAATGAAAAGATAATACATTTCAAATCATAAATCTATTATCCTAGTTTATCACACTCTATTTTCTCATTCATATTAGTATGATATTAGATATTTGTGATTGTATTAGATTTATGTCATACACAATGCATGCATTTGATATTTTTCAGTATTAAAAGCCTTATGGGACCAAACGATGGACTTTGATTGTCTTTGGAACAAATGTGTTTTTAAAATTGGCCGACCATATATTGATTTTGCTTAACCAATTTTTACTGGTTAATTTTATTATTTTTATGACTAACGTAATTAATTTTTGTCCAGGGTAGATTGTTAGTAATTTTCTAAGATTGGACAAATATTAATTATGATTTTATAGTTTTTATAAATTTACGATTAAGCAAATCAAATTTGATCCAAGTTAAAGATAATAAACAAGCCTAATAAAGAATCTGGTTCAATGGGCTGAAGTCCAACGATAAAAATAGGCCCTAATCAATGTGGGTTGGACATGTATTGGGCTTGTGATGGGGAAACCCAATAAGGTTACTATATAAAATTGCTAAGGTCTCCTACTATCTACTTTAGTAATTTTGCGAACATTCGGATTCTCTGACCCGTTAGGAGGTTCATGTGTTAAAAAAGATGTAGAAAGATATTAAAGATATATGGATGATCAACTTTCGTGAGTCATTAAGAAAGTTCAAAGAATGCAGCGATCAAAAGTTCGTTCGAAGATATGAATAGCAAAACAAGTATTTTTTTCGTTTTTCTCCATTTATACACCTTCACATTTGATCTTGGGCACGTAACTAAAGCTCGTGTTATGCAGAGACATCCTAAAGATAAATATGATATTTTCAATGGAATATATCCAAACAAAAAACATAGTTTACCACAGTGACTAGAAACAATTCTATCTATCCAACTAATAATAATCAAACCACTGCTTTCATGAATTGTTGAATGGGGTCACAATGTTGCCTAATTCTAATAGATGTACGGAGAGGATCTAGGAGAGAACTTCAATTTTCTGTTTTTAGTTAGTTGATTCCTTGTAGGTTATGGTCTCAGGTCTCTTTCACTTTATACAACACAACTAAGATAACAAGCCAGTGAGTGCATGAACTCTGAACAGCATCAAGGTTCCAAAGATATGTACTAGATGCAGAAAGATATGCATGTCAATGGGCCAGAGTTGGCCGGTTTGTGATTATTTTTTAAAAAAATTTTAAAAACAACGTCATTTTGTCAATCAGGCCATGGGGGCCAAAATTGGGCCGGACTGAGGCGGGTCAAAATTCGTGGACCATAAGATGAATATGATCTTTTAAATCAGAATATAGGTAAACAAAAAAGAAGTTTACCACAGTGAGTAGAGAGAATATACCTGTAATTTGTAAGTGGTTCAAAATTAGCAAGTTTTCCACAATCTGGCTCTTCTTCAAGACTTTGAGTGTCGAGAGCTGCCCTCCATAGTTCACCATCATGCCATACCACAGCGTCAATCACTGGTCCCCTGTCATCATAGCTCTAACAGAGAATAACAATATTACTTTTCGGTATAACAAGAAAATGGTGGAAGGAATAGATTTAAAGAAATTAGCACTCACATCAGCCTGCTTTCGTAGTATATCAATTCTGTGCTGAAGATCTTCACGAATCTTTTTCAAGTTTATATCATCTGGATTAGGGTGCTTCTGGGGAAAATTAAATCATGAAAATTTTAATACAAGTAAAGACATGTGCAGGCTATAAATGAAAAACTTAATTCGGCTTGCAATACCAGTTCTTGTTGTAGGAAACAGTGTCAAATTACACATCTAAAAGTGATAAATTTAATTTGACTTGACAAATAAACTAGAACAAATATATTCCCCCAAACAGGAAGGGCACGGCCTGCGTTATTGAAATGACCATAATATCACAATGCCATAAACTATATGCTTTGTCCCAGCAAATATGGGGAAAGATTAGGCATCTTCAATGACCTGGTTGAATTCATCAAGCTGCTTGACAGCATTAGCAATTTCTTCATGGTTTTTCTCATCCCACTTCTTTCTTCTCTCTTTCTATCAATGACAACACAATAAATGTTTAAGAAACTTTTTAACCAATCCCAATTTTGTGAAAGCTTAAAGGTATAGCTCAAACTGGAAATGATTGATAAGACTAGCATCATTCACCTTCAATCGAGAAGTTAAAGAGTTCGGGAATAGCTCATATGCCAACTTGCAGCCGACGTGCCATTCACCAGAAGGGTTTTTCCATGAAGAATTGACAAGCAAAGCAGCCCCTATACAAGTATGAAAGAAAAAATGCAACAGAGAATACATATCAATTACCCATTAAGATATCATATAGCCAAAGACATATAGACATAGTTCAAGACAAGACTAATGCTCACTGAGCCATCTACACTCCCAGCACCTGAGGTTCCGATAATCCGACCATCATCATCAGCCTTCACCACTTTTGATGTATCAACATATCCACTCCCAGAACTGATCAATCAAAATTTTCAGAGCCCACATCGAAAAACCAAGTTTCTTTCTCAAAAAAAAAAAAAAATTCAATGCAGTTGAATTTGTACCAATCAATAACATCCAACACTTTCGGTTTCCCATCTGACGTCTCCTGCAATCCAGCAGCAGCCGGGTCAACGCCAGAATCTACAATCCATTCATCCCTTTCTTGTCAGTACAAAACCTTGCCAAAATCTTAACCGCTCAAAAATCAACCAAAAAAACAAACAAACCCAATGAAAACTCAAAAAAGAAAAACAAAAAACACCATCGTATAAATACCGAATATAGCGATGACCGTGCCGCGTCCATCAAACTCCGGGTGAGCTTCCAGGAAGCGATCGACACCAATCTCCTTCTTAGGCATGAGAGAGGCCAAGAACGTCGACTCGTTCAACTTGAAGTTCCGGAGAGAACCGTTATTATCACCATCGCCACCGCCACCTCCTGCGACCGTCTTCGAACCACAAAGCATTGCACTGATTCTTCCACTACTCTCCCGCTTATTATTACTACTTCTAAGTCTCTGCCGCGTCTTCGCTAAGTCTCTTATAATTTCGTTTGTTACTTGTTTAAGAAGGAAAAGAAAAGAGAGAAGACTCGTACGTTGACTTCAGTGATTGCGTGCGTACAACTTGATTACTATTTAACAAACCATACAGATGACGACACGTCTTGTCATCAACAATAATAATTTTACGGAAATGAATGTCGGAATTTGTACTTTTTGATTTTTTCATTTTTTGTAGAAGAGGACGTTAACGTTCCGTTAGTAACCACCTAATCTTCTCTTGACTATTACAAAAGACTGAAATAGACATCATTTATTTTGTCTAATAAACAACACTTTCCCAAAGTTTCCTCTCCTCAGTCCATCGCGCAATTCCGACCTCTGCAACGTCATGCACAAAATCATTTCTAAAGTCCTGATCAACCGGTTGAAACCTCGTATGGATTGGCTAGTTTGGGTGCCCCAATGTAGCTTTATCCTAGGTAGGCAAACTATAGACAATATTATTACCCAGAAAGTCATTCATTTGATGAGGAAGAAGAAGGGGAAGATGGATCTTTTAGCTATCAAAGTAGACCTTGAAAAAGCTTATGACCGGTTCTGCTGAGATTTTATTCGGAATAATTTAACGGACATCGGCCTCCAGACGTACCTCATTTTGGTTATTATGAAGTGTGTTTCGACGACTACTCTCTAAGTCGCATGGCAGGGCACCTTGACTGACCTGTTTAAGCTTTCCCGAGGTATTAGGCAAGGCGACCCGCTTTCGCCCTACCTGTTTGTTCTATGCATGGAAAGGCTCGACCTATTGATCATAGAACAAGTGGCACAGGGAGTTTGGCGACCAATCAAACTTAGCCCTACGGGACCTTCAATCTCCCACCTCGTTTTTGCTGACGACTTGGTCCTATTTTCGAAGGCCACAGCTTCTCAAGCTCAGGTCATAGCCAGTACTTTGGAAGCGTTCTGTAGCTTCTGGACAAAAAGTCAATACTGACAAAACTTGCATTTTCTTCTCTAAAATGGTCTCCCCCTCCCTTGAGCTTAGAATCAGCCAAGCCCTACATGTCACTAGTATGAAAAACTTGGGGAAATATCTGGGGGTTTCTTTGCTTCACGAGCGGTCCTCTCGACGCACGTACAAACACCTCCTCGATAACGCCCGACAAAAGCTTACAGGCTGGAGGGCACGGGTGTTATCACTCGCAGGAAGAGTCACTCTTACTCAATCTGTGCTCGCGGCCCTGTCTATGTATACGATGCAAACGGTGTGCCTCCCTACGCAACTTTGTGATGACTTGAAAAGAATCATACAAGACTTCATCTGGGGCTCTACGGCTGACCACAAGACCACAGGAAGCTGCACCTAGCCAATTGGGACACCGTGTGTCGACCCAAAAAATGGGGGACCTGGGCATTAAACGTATACGCTCCTCTAATGATGCGTTTTTGGCAAAATTGGGATGGGTGTTGTTTACTCGACCCCAAGCTCTTTGGGTTCAAGTCTTAAGAGCTAAATATCGTTTTGACCCTCAATACATCTCCCTTACCATTACCAGGATAGGGGCCTCAAGCACTTGAAGGGGTATAGCTGCCACGTGGTCGGTCGTCCGCCAAGGGCCTTAAATGGCAACCAGCTAATGGCCAACAACTTCTTTTCTGGCTGGACAATTGGTCAAGGACTAGGGACCACTTATAGATGTGGCTTCGTCTCTTATCCCCGAAAGTATCCTCTACGCCTATGTTGCAGATTTCAAGAATGCCGATAGTACGTGGAAGTGACACTTATTTTAGCACTATCTCCCCTCTTCTGTATGCCTAGACATTGCAGAGACCCACAACCATGACTATCATACCGTAGAAGATACCTTCCTGTGGGGAAAGACAACGCATGGACAATTCACTGTAGCATCTGCGTATGATTTACTTGAAGGGGATACCACTGACGAGCACAGTCGAATATGGGAGACTATCTGGAAATGGGCAGGGCTCCAAAGGATTCGGACGTTTCTATGGCTACTGGCCAAAGGTAAACTGCTCACTAATCACCAAAGGGTGCTTCGCCATATTGCTACGGATAGCCGATGTCACCACTGTGGCCAAACTGAAACAACCCTCCACGCCCTTCGAGATTGTACGCGAGTTAAAGCAATCTGGGCCAAATTTGCCCCGGTGGTCGAGGATCCGACATTTTTCCTGCATGCTGAGTGAAGGTGGGTACAGTCTAACCTTACGACTCACCACAAGGTAAGACATTTTGAATGGGTCACACTATTTGGCGTTACCTGCTGGTTCCTGTGATACTGGCGTCACAAAAGTGTGTTTGAACCTGAGTTTACGTGGCCGACTACAGGGGACCGAACCGTTTTCGAATACGTTGACGATATTGAAAGGGCTCGGGTAGCGAAAAGTTGTGTGTTCCCTAACCAAGGTTTACCCTCGGGCCGGTTAGTAGGGTGGTCCAAACCCCTGGTGGATTGGGTTAAGCTCAATATTGATGGGGCAGTAAAACACAGAGGTATTGTTTCTACTTCTAGGGGGCTTATTAGGAACTGGCAAGGCCGGTGGTGTGGAGGTTTTCTACAACACATGCCCAGCGGATCCCCGCACAGTGCAGAGTTAGGAGGAATACACACGGGCCTCCAGCTGGCTTAGACCCTGGGTTATCGTCAAGTCATCTTAGAAGTGGATTCCCTCGAGGTTATCAATATTCTGTCTTCTTCCCTTACATTTTTACCTGATGAAATTTCTTTGGTGACAGGTATTTGTGCATTGTTTCACCAAAATTGGGAGGTACATCTTTAGCATATTCATCAAGAAGGGAATTAGAGTGCGGATCATTTAGCCTTGATTGCAACCCTTGTCGATCCAAGATTGCACATCTTACAAGATCCCCCGCTGACATAATTGGACCTCATTCGCTGGGACCAGCAAGGCACGTTATATCGTTGGCTTTTGCGTTAGATAGTTTGTACCAGTTTCGTTTCCTTTGTATTAAAAAAACACTTTCTGACATCGTCTGCATCATCTTCCGACTTCCTTTGTCATAATTCAGTGTTTTACACTTCGTTAATTATCGTAACAAAATTTGAAACTCTCAGAAATTTGACGCTATCTTCATTATTGTACTTGTACAGTAAGATTCTCTCACTGATGAACCCTGCATTTTTGTTTCTTTAAAGTATAGTTTAAACTTTCTCAAAATTAGAGACACCAATGATGCCTTAATTATAAAACTAAGATGGGCGTTGATTTTTAAACCTAAAACTTTATGGGCAGAAATTCTTTCTGCTAAATATAATTTTGACGTCAACAACATCCCATCTTCTATTAATGCTACTGATGACTCTATGGTTTGAAAGAGTATCAAAGCTATTTGGCACAACGTGATTCAAGGAATGAAATAGTTAATCTGTAATAGTTCCAAGGCTCATTTTTGGATGGATCCTTGGGTTGAGAATTTGAGACCTCTTCTATCGCTTGCAAATGCTCCTATTCCCCAATTTGCCCTTAATTTGCGTGTTCAACATTATGTGGATAATACAGGTAACTAGATTTGGGATGAGTTCCAATCTCTGCTCCCTTCCTCTATTTGCATGTCCATTGCAGGTATTTTTTTCCCAAGCCTTATTTAGGGCCTGATAAGTTAATCTAGGTAATATCGGATACTGGTTAATTCACTACTGCATCGGTGTATTCTATGATTATGGAGCACATCAACTGTTATTCCAGTGGCTTTTGGAAGCAATTGTGGCACTGGAGGAATGACCCTCAACATATTTACTCATTTCTTTGGCTCCTTGCGCGAGATTGTCTACTCTCTAATCAACAACACTTTCGCAAATATCTAACTACTAATGTTGAGTGCTATCATTGTCATATAGAAGAATCCTCGCTACATGTTGCGCGTGATTGCCTCAAACGTATAGTTTGTTGATTTTTTAAATTTAAACACTTATGATTGGCTCGAACTAAATCTTCAAAAGCATCGGCTGGTTTTTGGCCTTGATTGGTCAATTATATTTGGTACCGCTTATTGGTTTCTATGGTGCTGAAGGAATAAGGCCCTCTTTGATGACCAATTCTCTTGACTGATTTCTCCTGCATATCTTGTCCTAGGATATGTTCACCGAATTCACAAGGCTTCAGCCTGACAAAGTAGAGCATATCTTGATTATAGACCTCAGTGTGAGCAACTTATTAGCTGGTGTAAACCTAATCAAGGTTATATGAGACTGAATACAAATGGGGCGTGCAAAAGCTCATCCTCTGTGGCCACAACAGGTGGCCTTATTCATGATAGCTCCGGTGCTTGACTTGGTGGCTTTGTCCAGAATATTGGCTGGTGCTCTTCTGAATCTGCAGAACTCTAGGGAGTTTTTTCGGTCTAAACATAGTTTGGGACCTTGGTTATTGTCGTGTGGAATTAGAAATGGATTATCTAGTGGTGATGAATATCCTGTCCGAATCAACTAAACGGACAATGTCGCTCAACCCCCTAGTCATGGGTATTAACGAGTTATTTACTTGGAACTGGGTAGTCTTACCTCGCCTTACTTACAGGAAGGGAAATCGATGTGCCGATTGGCTCGTCAACTTTACTATAAATTTTGGGCTCAGGCTTACTACTTTTGGTAATGCTCCTAAGGAGTGCCTATCGATCCTTCTAGAGGATATGGCTGGGATCAACCTCCCTAAATTAGTCATGAAATTTGTCTCATTTTTCTCCGTTGTAATAAAAAAAATCAAGTTGATGAGGGGTAATTAGGTAATTCAGTGTTTTCCGGTGACGGTGGTGACCGTAAGATGGTATTCGTAACTTAGAGATTTATTGCCACTGGATAGCGTGAGTGTGTTCTAGTGTAGTGGTGGTCGTTTGTAGGGCGCGAATTGGGTGGCACGGTCTTCTAAAATTATCGTATTCCATTTTTGTCCTTCATATTTGAGCAAGGTTAGTTCTTAAACAATAATAAATTTGAGGTAAATCCCGTTTGTACCCATACTAATTAGGTATATTAATAATTTTTAAAAATCAAAATATACATTAATATTATAAACCATGTAGGTCGAACAAATTTAACACTATATTTTACAACTAATTTTATTATAATTCTTATATTTTTAAACCTTGTCATTTTATACAATTTTTATCTATATTTTGCTAATTTCCCACTTATTCATAATTTTAATTATATATTTTTTAAATAAAAAATAAATTTATATAATAGTTAAATAATATTATAAGAGAGTAAAATTTAAACTAAAATAATTATTTAAATTATAAAAATTAATGTATTCATACTTAAATTTTCATAAAAAATTTCTTTAAATGAAATTAAAATTTTGATATAAATTGAGTTATTAGTTTTTCTTTAATTCTCATTTTAATATACTTCATATTCACTCTAAACCAATGTTATGAATACCGTACCGGGCTAGGTACCGGATTGAACTCTGGAACGGAACGGTACTGGTATCGGTTAGTACCGGGTACCGTTTCGGAAAATTTTTTAAATTTATAAAATAGTCCCTAAAATTTTTAAAAATTGCATAATAGTCCATATTGATATATTATACAGTTGTACTATATACTTTACTAGTTTACTGTTTACATCAACCATGCTTTTAAACATCTTAATAATAAATAATAATGATAATTAATTTGAAATAACAATAATTTTTAAATATTTTACATATAAATAAT
>JANIHY010063107.1:0-15000 GCA_027479065.1 Erythroxylum brevipes
TGCATCTCATCATACATAACACATAACATATATTCACACATAGGCAAGAATTTGCCTAATCACACAATAACTATAATTACATTACCCACCTAATGTCGCTCGAGAATCCAAACTCACTGTTGTCCTTCCTCTTGCGATTAGATCAGGTCGGCTTGGTTTCCTATAACAAACCAAGTTCCCAATCAAGCAACATTCAAAGGAAATATTCAAAAAGCTTGAAAATCAACAATAAAAGCACTAAAAGTCTACATCCGGCTTCCAACCCAAGTTCCGAATCTTATAGGCAAATTCCAAACATCCTTTCTTCATAAAACTTGTAGCCCTATGTCTCTAGTTCACAACGAATCTGAAATCACCTCATTTGGACATCCACAACAAAAGATATGCCCAAAATACCAAAATTCACCTATGCTGGAAACTGGGGGCTCGCCGCAACGAAGGCCACGCTTGTTTTGACGAACGGCCCGTGCTCGTCGCGATGAACATAAATTCCTACGCCACGATGTGCACACCTTCCTCGCACGTTGCGGCGTGCTCATGAGCACATCGCGACGTGCGAGTCTGGAGAACGTCTCCGAACCTAATTTTTCTAGCATTTTCCCACTTCAATCCTTCCATTTTGCAAATGCAACACTTCTAAACTTTAATTCAAGTCCAATACTACATTTCTAACCCATTAATACCTTAAAATCAGTCACAAATTCATCAACCCAAGGATTTCACCTAGTTTTTTCGAAAATCGCTAAACAACCGATTCTAACACAATACCAAACTATACTAGGGCTTAATCCAACCAAATCAAGATGAAAAGGAACTAACTTACCAGGAATGTGCTTCAAATTCGCTGGAATCCTCTAGAAATTAAAAAAAACCTCTTATTTTCTCTTCTTCTTCCTCACCAACGACACTCTCCCTCTTTCTTTCTCACTTTCCCCTTCTTTCCCTTCTAATGTTTACTCTTAAGTCTAAAGGGAAGAAAAAGACCAAAATACCCCTCCTAGCAAAGCTTTAACCTATCCAACTCAAGTGCTCTTCCTAATTTGCCCTCAAATATTTTTATCCTTTCATTCTCATTTACACCACATTATACTCACTTAATCTCAATTTTCGATTAATACTTCCAATTTAATCCAATTAAACCATAAATCACACAATGAACACAATTCATGCTTAATAACATCAGTTAGAAAAATTTTGGGGCCCAACAAAAGGTCACAAAAATTCACATTTTCTGGCTTTTTTGGGAACATGATGGAAATGCACATTCAAAAAAGTGCATAAAAAGTCTAAAAAATGTACATGCTACGATGCTGTTTGGAAACGTGGAAAAAAGGTCACGAAAATGTACATTTAAAAAACATGCATAAAAATTCACAAAAATGCACATTCTGTGACATTTTTGGAAATGTTCATAAAACGTCACGATAATGCACAATAAAAAATGTGCATAAAATGTCATGAAAATGTACATTCTGTGACTTTTTTGAAAACGTTCATAAAATATCACGAAAATGCACAATGAGAAAAGTGCATAAAATGTTACAAAAACTCACATTCTGTGACATTTTTTAGAAACGTGCATAAAACGTCACGAAAATGCATATTCTGTGACTTTTTTTTGGAAACGTGCATAAAATATCATGAAAATACACATTCAGAAAATGTGCGTAAAACATCACGAAAATGCACATTCTGTGACGTTTTTTGTAAACGTGTATAAAACGTCACAAAAATGCACATTCAAAAAACATGCAAAAAATGTTACAAAAAGTCACATTCTGCGACGTTTTTTCGAAGCATGCATAAAACGTCACGAAAATGCACATTCAAAAAACATGCATAAAACATCACAAAATGCATATTCTGTGAAGTTTTTTGGAAACGCGCATAAAACATCATAAAAATGCATATTCTGTGATGTTTTTTAAAAACGTACATAAAATGTCACGAAAATGCACATTCTGTGACATTTTTTGGAAACGCGCATAAAACATCATGAAAATGCACAATCACAAAACGTGCATAAAACATCACAAAAATGCCCAATTTGTGTCGTTTTTTGGAAATGTGCATAAAACATCACAAAAATACACATTCGGTGACTTTTTTAGAAATTTGCACAAAACATCGCAAAAATGCATATTTTGTGTCGTTTTTTTGGAAACGTGCATAAAACATTTTAAAAATGTGCATAAAACGTTACAAAAATGCAAGGGCTGCTACGATTTTTTGGAAACGTGCATAAAATGTCCCAAAAATGTACATTCTGTACCATTTTTTAGAAGCATGCATAAAACATCACGAAAATGCACATTTAGAAAATGTGCATAAAACCCCCCCAAAATGCACATTCTGTTACATTTTTTGGAAACGTGCATAAAATGTCACGAAACTTCAAATTTAAAAAACGTGCATAAAACGTCACCAAAATGCACAATCTGATACATTTTTGGGAAATATGCATAAAACGTCACAAAAATGCACATTCAAAAAATATGCATAAAACGTCACAAAAATGTACATTCTGCAACATTTTTTAGAAACGTGCATAAAACATAACGAAAATAAACATTTTGTGACATTTTTTGGAAACGTGCATAAAACGTTATGAAAATGCACATTCAAAAAATGCGCATAAAACGTCACGAAAATGCAAACAGTGACTTTTTTGGAAACGTGCTTAAAACGTCACAAAAAAATACATTCTGTGACATTTTTTAGAAACGTGCATAAAACCCCACGAAAATGCACAATCAAACAATGTGCATCAAACGTCACAAAAAAGCACATTTTGTGATGTTTTTTGAAAACGCGCATAAAACATCACAAAAATACACATTAAAAAAACATGCGTAAAGCATCTCAAAAATGCACATTTTGCAATGTTTTTTTGGATACGTGCAAAAAACATGACGAAAATGCACAATCAAAAAATGTGCACAAAATGTCACAAAAATGAGCATTCTGTGACGTTTTTGGAAACGTGCGTAAAATGTCACAAAAATGTATATTCTGTGACGATTTTTGGAAACTTGCATAAAATGTCATGAAAATGCATATTCTGCAACGTTTTCTAGAAATGTGTATAAAATGTCATGAAAATGCACAATCAAGAAACGTGCATAAAACGTCACAAAAATGCAGATTCAGTAAAGTTTTTTCAAGACGTACATAAAACGTCACAAAAATGCACATTCTCTGGCATTTTTTTGGAAACGTGCATAAAACGTTACAAAAATGCACATTCTGCGACTTTTTTTTAATGTTCATAAAACGTCACGAAATGCTTAAAACGCCATGAGAATGCACATTTTGTGACGTTTTTGGAAACGTGCATAAAACGCCATGAGAATGCACATTTTGTGACGTTTTTGGAAACGTGCATAAAACGTCATGAATATGCACATTCTGTGACATTTTCTGTAAACGTGCGTAAAACATCGAAAACTGCACATTTTGTCACATTTTTTATAAACGTGCATAAAAAGCCATGAAAATGCAAATTCAGTGACATTTTTTGGAAACATACATAAAACATCATGAAAATGCACATTCAAAAAATGTGCAAGAAACGTCATGAAAATCACATTCTGTGACGTTTTTTTAAAGCGTGCATAAAATGTGAAAAAAATGCACATTCTGTGACTTTTTTGGACACATCACAAAAATGCATATCCTGTGACATTTTTTGGAAACATGCATACAACGTCATGAAAATGCACATTCAAAAGACATGCATAAAACGTCACGAAACTGGACATTGTGTGATTTTTTTGGAAATGTGCAGAAAACTTCACGAAAATGCACATTCTATGACATTTTTTAGAAACGTGCATAAAACGTCACTAAAATACACATTCAAAAAACGTGCATAAAACGTCACGAAAATGCACATTCTGTAATGTTTTTTAGAAACATGCATAAAATGTCACAAAAATGCATGCTCAAAAAATGTGCATAAAATGTCAAGAAAAAGCACATTCTGTAACGTTTTTTTGGAAATATGCATAAAAGGTCACGAAAATGAACATTCAAAAACACTTGCATAAAATGTCATAAAAAGTCACATTCTGCGACGTTTTTTGAAAATGTGCAAAAAACGCCAGAAAAATGAACATTTAAAAAATGTGCGAAAAACATCACAAAAATGCATATTCTGTGACATTTTTTGGAAACATGCATAAAACGTCACAAAAATGCACATTCAAAAGACGTGCATAAAACGTCACGAAACTGGACATTGTGTGATGTTTTTTGGAAACGTGCATAAAAACGTCACAAAAATGCACATTCTGTGACATTTTTTGGAAACATGCATAAAACGTTAAAAAAATGCAAATTCAAAAAACGTGCATAAAATGTCAAAAAAATATACATTCTGCGATGTTTTTTGGAAAAGTGCATAAAATGTCACGAAAATGAACAATCAAAAAATGTTTGTAAAAGGTCACAAAAATGCACATTCTGCGACGTTTTTTGGAAACATACGTAAAACTTCAAGAAAATGCACATTCAAAACACAACCATAAAACGTCACGAAAATGCACATTCTGTGACTTTTTTGGAAATGTACATGAAACTTCGAAAAAATGCACATTCTGTGACCTTTTACGGATGTTTTTTCAATGTTCATTTTCATGACATTTTATGCAGTTTTCCAACAAACATCACAGAATGTGCATATTCATGACACTTTATGCACGTTTCCTAAAAAGGTCACAGAATGTGCATTTTCTGCATGTTTTAAGTACATTTTATGCACGTTTTATGTACATTTTATGCACGTTTTATGCACATTTTGTGCACGCTTTATGTGCATTTTCATGGCATTTTATTCACGTTTCCAAAAAACGTCTCAGAATCTGCAGTTTTGTGACATTTTATGCACTTTTTTCAAAAAATGTCGCAGAATGTGCATTTTAGCAATGTTTTATGCACATATTTGAATGTGCATTTTTGTGACGTTTCCAAAAAAGTCTCAGAATGCGCATTTTTGTGACGTTTTATGCAGGTTTCCCAAAACATCACAGAATGTGCATTTTTGTGATGTTTTATGCACGGTTTTTTAATGTACATTTTCGTGATGTTTTATGCACGTTTCCAAAAAATGTCGCAGAATGTGCATTTTCGGGACGTTCTATGCATGTTTTTTAATGTGCATCTTTGAGACATTTTATGCACATTTTCAAAAAATGTCACAGAATGTGTATTTTATGATGTTTTATGCACATTTTCAAAAAAATGTCATAGAATGCGCATTTTCATGACGTTTTGTGCACGTTTTTTGAATGTGCATTTTCATGACGTTTTATGCACGTTTTTTGAATGTGCATTTTCATCACATAATGTGCATTTTTGTGATGTTTTATGGATATCTTTTTAATGTAAAATTTTGTGACATTTTAGGCACGTTTCCAAAAAATGTCACAGAATGTGTATTTTCGTGACATTTTATGCACATTTTTTGAATGCGCATTTTAATGACATTTTATGCACGTTTTTTGAATGTGCATTTTCGTGACGTTCTATGTACCTTTTTTGAATGTGCTTTTTCTTCACTTTTATGCACATACCCAAAAAACGTCACAAAAATGTGCATTTTTGTGATGTTTTACGCACTTTTTTGAATGTACATTTTTGTGACATTTTTTGCACATTTCCAAAAAAACGTCACAGAATGTGACTTTTTCTGACATTTTATGCACGTATTTTTAATATGCATTTTTGTGACGTTTTACATACGTTTCCAAAAAACATCATAGAATCTGCATTTTTGAGATATTTTATGGACCTTTCCAAAAAACGTCACAAAATATGCATTTTTGTGATGTTTTATCGACATTTTTTGAATGTACATTTTCGTGAGGTTTTATGCACGTTTTCAAAAAATGTCGAACAATGTGACTTTTTGTGACATTTTATGCACATTTTTTGAATATGCATTTTCGTGATGTATTATGCACGTTCCCAAAAAATGTCACAGAATGTGCATTTTTATGGCATTTTATGCACGTTCTTTGAATGTGTTTTTTCATGACATTTTATGCACATTTCCAAAAAATATCACAGAATGTGCATTTTCGTGACGTTTAATGTATGTTTCCAAAAACGTCGCAGAATGTGAATTTTTGTAACATTTTATGCACTTTTTTTAATGTACATTTTTGTGATATTTTATGCACGTTTCTAAAAATCGTCACAAAATATGCATTTTCGTGACGTTATTTGCACATTTTTTGATTGTGTATTTTCGTCACGTTTTACCCACGTTTCCAAAAAATGTCACAGAATGTGCATTTTTGTAACGTTTTATGCAAATTTCCAAAAGAGTCGCAGAATGTGCATTTTCGTGACTTTTATGCATCTTCTTTAAAGGTGCATTATCGTGACATTTTATGCTCATTTTTAAAAACATCGCAAAATGGGCATTTTCGTGATGTTTTATGCACGTTTCAAAAAATGTCGCAGAACGAGCATTTTCGTGACATTTGTGCACGTTTTCACAAAACGTCACAGAATGTGCATTTTTTTACGTTTTTTTCACATTTCCAAAAAATGCCACTGAAAGTGCATTTTCATGACGTTTTATGCACTTTTTTAAATGTGCATTTTTGTAACGTTTTATGCACGTTTCCAATAACGTCACAGAATATGCATTTTTGTGACATTTTATGCATATTTTTTATTGTGCTTTATCGTGATGTTTTTTGCACGTTTCTAAATTTGCGCATTTTTGTGACGTTTTATACACATTTCAAAAAATCGCAGAATGTAACTTTTTTTAACGTTTTATACACGTCTTTAAAAAATGTTGCAGAATGTGCATTTTGTGACGTTTTATGTAAATTTCCAAAAATGTTGCAGAATGTGCATTTTTGTGTCATTTTATGCATCTTCTTTGAATGTGCATTTTAGTGACGTTTTATGCACGTTTTCAAAAAACATTGCAGAATGTGTATTTTCGTGACATTTATGCACCTTTTCAAAAAACGTCACAGAATGTGCATTTTTGTGACATTTATTCACCTTTTCAAAAAACGTCACAGAACGTGCATTTTCATGAGGTTTTACGCATATTTTTAAAAAATGTTACATAATGTGCATTTTCAAGACATTTTACGAACGTTTCCAAAATAAGTCACAGAATGTCCATTTTTGTGACATTTTAAACACGTTTTTTGATTGTGCATTTTCGTGACATTTTATGCACGTTTCCAAAAAATGTCACAGAATGTGCATTTTTCTTACGTTTTATACACATTTTTTGAATGTGCGTGTTTGTGACATTTTATGCACGTTTCCAAACAATATCACAGAATATGCATTTTTGCGACGTTTTACGCACGTTTCTGAGAAAGTCACAGAATGTGCATTTTCGTGACGAGCATGTATATTTTTGTGACATTTTACTCATTTTTTTTGAATTTGCATTCTCGGGACGTTTTATGCACATTTTCAAAAAATGTCGCAGAATGTGACTTTTCGTGACATTTTACGCACGTTTTTTGAATGTGCATTTTCGTGACGTTTTATGCACGTTTTCAAAAAACGTCACAGAATGTGCATTTTCGTGACATTTTATGCACGTTTTTTGAATTTGCATTTTTGTGACATTTTTTGCACATTTCCATAAGATGTCACAGAATGTGCATTTTTGTGACGTTTTATGCACATTTCCAAAAAACATCATATAATGTGTATTTTTCTGACGCTTTATGCACTTTTTTGTATGTGCAATTTCATGACGTTTTACGCAAGTTCCCAAAAAACGTCGCAAAATGTAAATTTTTGTGACATTTTATGCACGTTTTTTTAATGTGCATTTTCGTTACGTTTTATGTACATTTCCAAAAAATGTCACAGTATATGCATTTTTGAGATGTTTTATGTACGTTTCTAAAAAAAATCACAGAACATGCATTTTTGTGACGTTTTATGCACGTTTTTTGAATGTGCAATTTCGTGACATTTTATGGACGTTTCCAAAAAATGTCACAGAATGTGCATTTTTGTGACGTTTTATGCAGCTTTTTTAAATATGGATTTTCATGACATTTTTCGCATGTTTTTTGAAAGTGCATTTTTTGACGTTTTATGCACATTTCCAAACAACGTCACAGCATGTACATTTTCATGACATATTACGCATGTTTTTTGAATGTGTATTTTCGTGACGTTTTATGCACATTTGCAAAAAATGTCGCAGAATGTGACTTTTCGTGACATTTTATGCACGTTTTTTTAATATACATTTTTGTGACGTTTTATGCGTGTTTCCAAAAACCGTCGCAGAATGTACATTTTCGTGACATTTTATGCACATTTTTTGAATGTTCATTTTCGTGTTGGTTTTTGCACATTTCCAGAAAATGCCACAGAATATGCATTTTCGTGACATTTTATGCATGTTTCTAAAAACTGTCACAGAATGTGCATTTTTGTGACAATTTATGCACGTTTTTTGATTATGCATTTTTGTCACATTTTCTACACTTTTTTCATTGTGCATTTTCGTGACGTTTTATGCACGTATCCAAAAATCGTCGCAGTATGTGTATTTTTGTGACATTTTATGCCTGGTTTTTGAATTTGCATTTTCATGACATTTTATGCACATTTCCAAAAAACGTCACAGAATGTACATTTTTGTGACGTTTTATGCACTTTTCAAAAAACATGACAAAATGTGCATTTTCTTGACATTTTATGCACGTTTTTTGAATGTGCATTTTCGTGACGTTTTATACACGTTTCCAAAAAATGTCACAGAATGTGCACTTTCGTGACGTTTTATGCACGCTTTTTGAATGTGCATTTTCATGACGTTTTATGCACGTTTTAAAAAAATGTCACATAATGTGTATTTTTGGGACGCTTTATGCACGTTTCAAAAAAAATTCCCAGAATATGTATTTTTGGGACGTTTTATGCACGTTTTCAAAAAACATCACATAATGTGCATTTTTGTGACGTTTTATGCATGTTTTTTGGATTTGCAATTTCGTGACGCTTTGCACACGTTTCCAGAAAATGTCACAGAATGTGCATTTTCGTGTCGATTTATGCACGTTTTTTGATTATGCATTTTCGTCACGTTTTCTGCCCTTTTTTGAATATGCACATTCGGTGACGTTTTTTGGAAACGTGCATAAAATGTCACAAAAATGTACATTAAAAAAAGTGCATAAAACGTCACACAAATGCCCATTCTGTGATTTTCTTGGAAACGTACATAAAACGTCCTAAAAATGCACATTTTGTGACATTTTTTGGAAAGGTGTATAAAACGTCACAAAAATGCACAATCAAAGCCGTGCATAAAACCTCACAAAAATGTAGATTTTGTGCTGTTTTTTTAGAAACGTCACAAAAATATACATGCTGCGACGTTGTTCTAAAGTGTGCATAAAACTTCACAAAAATGCACATTCTGTCACGTTTTTTGGTAACGTGCATAAAACATCATGAAAATGCACATTAAAAAAATGTGCATAAAACGTCACGAAAAAACATATTCTACGATGTTTTTTTGAAAACGTCCATAAAAGTCACAAAATTTTACATTCTGTGACAATTTTTGGAAACGTGCATACGCTACGAAAATGCACAATCAAAAAATGTGCATAAAATGTCACGAAAATACACATTCTGACTTTTTTGAAAACGGGCATAAAACGTCACGAAAATGGACATTGTGTGATGTTTTTTGGAAACATGAATAAAACGTCATGAAAATGCACATTCTGTGACGTTTTTTGGAAACGTGCATAAAAAGTCACAGAATTGCATATTTTGTGACATTTTTTGAAATCGTGCATAAAATGTCACAAAAATGCACATTGAAAAAACATGCATAAAATGTCACGAAAAGTCACATTCACATTCTGTCACGTTTTTTTGGTAACGTGCATAAAACGTCATGAAAATCCACATTCATAAATCATCACGAAAAAGAACATTCTGTCACATTTTTTGGTAACGTGCATAAAACTTCACAAAAAAGCACATTCTGTGATGTTTTTTGGAAACGTGCATAAAACGTCACAAAAATGCATATTCTGTGACATTTTTTGGAAAAGTGCATAAAATGTTGCGAAAATGCACAATCAAAAGATGTGTTTAAAACGTCACAAAAATGCACATTCCCCGACGTTTTTTGTAAACGTGCATAAAATGTCACTAAAATGCAAATTCTGTGACTTTTTTGGAAACGTGCATAAAAAGTCGTGAAAATATACATTCAAAAAAGTGCATAAAACTTCACAAAAATGCAAATTCTGTGACGTTTTTTGTAAACGTGCATAAAATGTCACAAAAAAGTACATTCTGTGATGTTTATTGGAAACGTGCATAAAACGTCACGAAAATGCACATTTAAAAAAGTGCATAAAACGTCATGAAAATGCACATTATGTGACATTTTTTTGGAAACATGTATAAAACGTCAAAAAATACACATTCTGTGACTTTTTTGAAAAGGTGCATAAATGTTACGAAAATGCACATTCTATGACGTATTTTGAAAATGTGCATAAAACGTCACAAAAACGCACATTCAAAGAAGATGCATAAAATGTCACGAAAATGCACATTCAAAGACGATGCATAAAACGTCAGGAAAATGCACATTCTGTGATGTTTTTTAGAAATTTGCATAAAACGTCACAAAAATGCGCATTCTGTGAAATTTTTTTAAAACGTGCAAAAATCGTCATGAAATTATGCACGTTTCCAAAACTACAGACAAAAAATGCACATCACATAAAAATGTGCATAAAACGTCACGAAAATGTGCATTTTTTGGATATGGACATAACACATTTTATGCACGTCACAAAATGCACATTCACATTATGTTCATAAATTGTCACGAAAAGTCACATTCTGGGACGTTTTTTTAAACGTGCATAGAAAGTCACGAAAATACACATTCGAAAAACGAACTTAAAACTTCACGAGAATGCACATTCTGTGATGTTTTTTGGAAACATGCGTAAAACGTCCCAAAAAGGCACATTCTGTGACTTTTTTTGGAAACGTGCATAAAACGTCAGAAAATGGAAATTCAAAAAACGTGCATAAAATGTCACGAAAAGTCACGTTCTGCGACATTTTTTGGAAACGTGCATAAAATGTTGCAAAAATGCGCATATAAAAAACTTGCATAAAACACCATAAAAATGCACATTCTGTGACGCTTTTGGAAACGTGCATAAAACGTTGAAAAAATGCGCATTCTCGGACATTTTTTGGAAACGTGCATAAAATGTCGCAAAAATGCGAATTCAAAAAATGTGCATAAAACGTCACGAAAATGCACATTTTGTCATATTTTTTTGGAAACATGCACAAAACATCTCGAAAACGCACATTAAAAAAACATGCATAAAACATCACAAAAATGCATATTCTGTGATGTTTTTTTGGAAACGTGCATAAACGTCACAAAAATGCACATTGTGTGACATTTTTTGGAATTGTGCATAAAACGTCACGAAAATGCACATTCAAAAAATGTGCATAAAATGTTAGGAATGCATACTCTGCAATGTTTTTTGGAAACGTGCATGCAACATCGACATCTTTTGGAAACATGCATAAAATGTCACGAAAATGCACAATCAAAAAATTTGCATAAAACGTCACGAAAATGCACAATAAAAGAATGTGTATAAAACGTCACGAAAATGCACATTCAAAAATGGTGCATAATCGTCACAAAAATGCATATAAATGCACATTCAAAAAACGTGCATAAAACATCACAAAAATGCACATTCTATGACATTTTTTGTAAATATGCATAAAACGTGACGAAAATGCACATTTTGTGACATTTTTTTTGGAAACGTGCATAAAACGTCATGAAAATGCGCATTCAAAAAATGTGCATAAAACATCATGAAAATGCACATTTTGTGACATTTTTTTGAAAACGTGCATAAAACGTCATAAAATGTAAATTCTGTGACATTTTTTGAAAACGTGCATAAAACGTCACGGAGATGCACATTCAAAAAAAGTGCAAAAAACGTCATGAAAATGAACATGTTGCGACATTCGGAAATGTGTATAAAATGTCTCAAAGATGCACATTCAAAAACGTGCATAAAACGTCACTAAAATGCATTTCTGCGACATTTTTTGGAAACGTGCATGAAACATCACGAAAATGCACATTAAAAAAAGTGCATAAAACGTCACAAAAATGTACATTTTGTGATTTTTTGGGAAACCTGTAGAAAACGTCACAAAAATGAGCATTCTGGGACATTTTTTGGAAACGGGTATAAAACGTCATAAAAATGCACAATAAAAAATGTGCATAAATCGTCACGAAAATGCACATTCTGTTAAATTTTTTGAAAAAGTGCGTAAAATGTTACAAAATTGCACATTCTGTGACGTTTTTTGAAAACATGGATAAAACGTCATGAAAATGCACATAAAACGTGCATAAAATGTACATAAAATGTTGCATAAAATATACACAAAACGTGCATAAAATGTACTTAAAACGTTCATAAAATGCACATTCTGCGACCTTTTTTGGAAACGTGCGTAAAACGTCAAAAAAATGCACGTTCAAAACATATGCATAAAACGTCACGAAAATGCACATTCTGTGATGTTTTTTTGAAACGTGCATAAAACATCACGAAAATGCACATTAAAAAAATGTGCATAAAACATGAAGAAAATGCACATTCTGCGACATTTTTTTAAAACGTGCATCTCTGCGATTTTCGTGAAACGTGTATAAAACGTCACAAAAATACGTAATCAGAAAATGTGCATAAAATGTCAAGAAAATGCACATTCTGGGATGTGTTTCGAAACGTGCAAAAAACGACACGATAATGCACGACCGAAAATGTGCATAAAACGTCAAAAAAATGCATATTCTGTGACATTTATTGGAAACGTACATAAAACATCACGATAATGCACATTCAAAAAAGTGCATAAAACGTCACAAAAATGCACATTCTCTGACATTTTTTGGAAACGTGCATAAAACATCAAAAAATGTACATTCTGTGACGTTTTTTGAAAAGGTGCATAAATGTCACGAAAATACACATTTTGCGACGTGTTTTGAAAACGCAAATAAAACATCACGACAATGCCCATTCTGTGACATTTTTTGAAAAAGTGCATAAAATGTCACAAAAATGCATATTCAGCGACTTTTTTTGTAAATTTGCATAAAACGTCACAAAAATGCACATTCTGTGACATTTTTGTAATATGGGCATCAAACGCCAAAAAAGTCACATTCTGTGATTTTTTTGAAACGTGTATAAAACGTCACAAAAATGTGCAATCAGAAAACATGCATAAAATGTCACGAAAATGCACATTCTGGGACGTTTTTTGGAAAAATGTTAAAAACGTCACGATAATGCACAATCAAGAATGTGCATAAAACATCACAAAAATGCATATTCTGTGACGTTTATTGGAAATGTCCATAAAAAGTCACAAAAATGCACATTCAAAAAAGTGCATAAAACATCATAAAAATGCACATTCTGTGACATTTTTTGGAAACGTGCATAAAACGTCAAAAAATGCACATTCTGTGACGTTTTTTGAAAAGATGCATAAATGTCACGAAAATGCACATTCTGCGATGTTTTTTGAAAACGCGCATGAAACGTCACGAAAATGCACATTCAAAGAAGATGCATAAAACGTCACGAAAATGTACATTCTGCGACGTTTTTTGAGAATTTGCATAAAACGTCACAAAAATGCAAATTCTGCAATGTTTTTTGCGAATTTGCATAAAACGTCACGAAAATGGACATTCAAAGAAGATGCATAAAACGTCACGAAAATGCACATTCTGCGATATTTTTTAGAAATTTGCATAAAATGTCACAAAAATGCATATTCTGTGACGTTTATTGAAAACGTGCATAAAATGTCATGATAATGCACATTCAAAAAACGTACATAATGGCATTTTTTGACGTTTTATGCACTTTTTTGAATGTGCATTTTTTTGATGTTTTATCCACGTTTCCAAAAATCCCACAGAATGTGGATTTTTGGAAAAATGCCACATATTGTGCATTTTTGTGACTTTTTATGCACGTTTCCAAAAAGTATCACAGAATGTGCATTTTTTTAATGTTTTATGCACGTTTCTAAAAAACTTCATAGAATGTGCATTTTCGTGATGTTTTATGCACATTTTTGAATGTATGTTTTCATGATGTTTTATGCACGTTTCTGAAAAAAGTCACAAAATGTACATTTTCGTAATGATTTATGCACGTTTTCAAAAAAAGTCGCAGAATGTCCATTTTTGTATCATTTTATGCACATTTTTTGATTGTGCATTTTTGCGACATTTTATGCACGATTCGGAAAAATGTTGCAGAATGTGCATTTTCCTGACGTTTTATGCACGTTTTTTGAATGTGCATTTTCGTGGCGTTTTATGCACGTTTCCAAAAAACGTCACAGAATGTGACTTTTCTTCACATTTTATGCACGTTTTTTGAATGTGCATTTTCGTGACAATTTATGCAGATTTCCAAAAAATGTCACAGAATGTGCATTTTTGTGACTTTTTATGCACGTTTCTAAAAAACGTCACAAAATGTGCATTTTTTCGATGTTTTTTTTAACGGTTTGGGGAATCGAAACTGAACTGCCTTTTGGCTTTCCCAGAAACCAATTTTCGATTTTTGACCCCATCTTTAAACAACTCGAAAAAACAATTAATAAAATGAAAAAGAATTTTTTTATTTCTTTTCAAAGTCCTAAGATTTCGTCTATTAAGAAGTTTCTATTCCAACACGAAATGAAAGAAAAGGATAGTATACAAGATAGGTAGAAGAAGTTGTGATACTTGGCTCTACCCATGATCCGAAACTAGGGATGTAAAAGACTAGACCAATCCTATAGATCCGTAGAATTCATTGTGGATTCAAGACAACAATAGAACAATTTTTGAGTTATTTATTTTTTTTTTGTATTTAAGAT
>JANIHY010065850.1:0-17765 GCA_027479065.1 Erythroxylum brevipes
ATATTCAAACACTCCTTGACAGTGTATTCACATTTATATCACCTTCGAGGACATATCACCAGAACACAATATCAATTTCATATTCAATAATACATCCACTGATACAATTATACTGAATCTTTATCTATTATATCTAACCATATACTATTTCTTTTCCTATATATATATATATATATATTCTCAACCAATCCAGAATTTCCGATCTCAATTTTCCCCTAATTGTACTGGAGCTCCCATATATTCTTATCTCAAAGCATCATAAAAAAAAAAAAGAAATTGAAAGAATCCTTAGATCATTCCTATGGAATCATTCAAATGGTCACCCTGGAGTCGCAAAGGTAAAATGGGCTGATATATGATTTCCGAAACAAGGAGGATTGAACATCCTCTCCATTAAAGCTGCTAACCATTCTCTCATTATCAAAAGATTATGGTTGATATTAGAAGACAAGAAGAGTTTGTGGATAAAATTGCTATATGTATATTTCCTTAGGGGAGATAGCATATGGGCCACCGAAAAGTACCCATTTTTTTCCTTATTCAATTGTTGCAGTTGCGAGATGCTGTTCATTAGGAGATCTCATGTGAAATTAAGGACGGTCGTCTCGTCTCCTTATGGTTTGACAATTGGTCCAGCAGGGTACCCTTAATACAATTGATGAATATTCCAAGAGCTTCTTTAACCTTTTCTTTAAAAACTCGGATGATCTCTTTCCTAAAGGGTCAAATCCAAAAAGCTTTGCTGATTACCATCACATCTCTTGTACAAACTCCCTTTATAAAGTGATCTCAAAGATTTTGGCTGCTAGATTGAAGAGAGTCCTTGCTCTTTTGATTAATGAAAGTCAAAATGCTTTCTTATCGAATAGATACATTGGAGATAACATACTTATTTTCTAAGAACTATTGAAGGGCTACTCTACTTCTAATAGCCCTCCAAACTGCACAATGAAGATTGACTCCATAAAGCATTTGATAGTATCAGCTAGAAATTCATACAATATATGTTGGAAGCTTTTGGGCTTCCAAATCAGTTTATTAAGTGGATCATTGAATGTATCACCTCAGCTTCCTTCTCAATTTTATTCAATGGTTCTCCTTCCCAATACTTCAAAGCGGCAAGGAGTCTTAGATAGGGTGATCCCATCTCCCCCTACCTCTTCATACTTGCCATGGAAATCGTAAATGCAATCATAAAGAAGGAGACCACCTCTAATCCCGACTTCAAACATCATTCAAAGTGCAAGAAACTTGATCTTACTAATCTTTGTTTTGCAGATGACCTTCTTTTATTTTGTAGTATTGATTTGGAATCTATTCACTCTTATATGCATGCATTTAATGTTTTTAAGCATGCTTCTGGTCTACAAATTAATCTAAACAAAAGCCATTTCCTTTTGTCTAAAGGTGTAGCTCACATAGGAAACATAATTATAGATGCAACTAGTATGAGCATGCAAACTCCCCCTCTACTCTACCTTGGTCTTCCAATGTCGACAAAGAGACTAACTTTTTCATACTGCTGACCTCTCTTAGAAAAGATCTAGAAGAGAGTAAAGTCTTAGGTGAACAAATCACTTTCCTGTACGGGTAAGCTTCAACTTATTAAATCTGTCCTTAATTCTTTGCATGCGTACTGGAGCTCCCATATATTCTTATCTCAAAGCATCATCAAAGAAATTGAAAGAATCCTTAGATCATTCCTATGGAGTCATTCAAATGGTCACTCTAGAGCCGCAAAGGTAAAATGGGCTAATATATGATTTCCAAAACAAGGAGGATTAAACATCCTCTCCATTAAAGCTGCTAACCATTCTCTCATTATCAAAAGACTATGGTTGATATTAGAAGACAAGAAGAGTTTGTGGATAAAATTGCTACATGTATATTTCCTTAGGGGAGATAGCATATGGGCTATTAAACTGAAAAGTACTCATTCTATGTTCCTCATTCAATTGTTGCAGTTGCAAGATGTTGTTCATCAGGAGAGCTCATGTGAAATTAAGGATGGTCGTCTAGTCTCCTTGTGGTTCGACAATTGGTCTAGCAGGGGACCCTTAATACAATTGATGAATAATCCAAGAGATTTTTCAACCTTTTCTTTAAAAACTAGGATGATCTCTTTCATAGAGGGAAGTGTATGGAATTTTCCTAGAAGTCTAATGCAGTTTCAGCCTAACTATCCTCCCACTCCCCAAGAACTTGACATCTTTTTTCTGGAAAGGTATTCCAATTGAGAAGCTCACTAACAGAGTCATTTGTGATAAATTAGGTAGACATTGACCCATAGTCTTGGGCCACTAAGGTATGGAACAAGCATTTAACGCCGAGAATATCCTTCATCTACTGGTTAGCCATCCATAACAAACTTTCTACACCGGACCGAATTCCATATATCTAAATGGATAATAAGTGTCCAATGTGCTCCATGTAGTTGGAATCTTGTAACCATCTCTTTTTTTAATGTCATTTTTGTTGGACACCGATTTTTGAGTGAAATTTAGAAATATTAAGTGAAATTAAATGAGTGATTTTATATATTTATTACGAAATAGATGTATTTATGCTTTGAGGAAATTCATGAGAAAAGAATTATTGGGTTTTGATAATTTTGATTATTGTGAAGATTGTGAATGAGTTGATTGAAATAAAGTTGAAAAGCATGAATTATATAGAAAAAGTGTGCAAAATTGAAGATTTAAGAAAGTTGACTTCAAATTTTCACATTTTTCACATTTCATGAACAAAATCCATATTTCTTAAACATTTTTCAAAATATGCAATGCATCCCACTTATAAACAAAACAAAACACATAACACATCAAATGGTCTGGTTCAGTCCAAAACAAAATGTACTACACCTTCCCGCATCGCGGTCCGATGTAGCCGTGACTTATGAAAGTCCGAGATCGGAACTCCAATGCCACTAGCGGGCAGCTGGGAGAAGGCTATAAAAATAGACAAGTACGCACTTGTCCCACTTATGGGACCTGCCCAAACTCACGTAACACGTAATCGAAAATCGAAAATTCAGATTGTCTGTAGGCATTTTTTGAAAATCTAAATTTTCAAATGGTGTCGTACTCGACATATGCACATACACAAATCACATCAAATCATATAGCAATTCACATTCAATCTAAATTTATCAATTTAATCACATATCAAGCAAATTCATACCTATGAATGCAATTTATTTCTTGAAAACATATATCAAACATATACATATTCACAATGCACATTTTCCAAATTTGTCAAATAATTCAAAAACCATGAATTTCTTAAATCTTGAAATTTCTTGAAATCATTTCTAAAATAAGAAAATTTTCAAAGTCACATGTTTATGCTTAAAATTCAATAAATAAACATACTACTTACTTCGAATCGATGCTAGAAGCTTGTCCTTAGCTTCAATTTGACCATTGCTTCTTTCTTTCTTCCAATTGAAATTTTTCTAAATCAAATTAACCCAAATTCAATTTCATAATTGACATAATCCTCAAATTAAACTTAGAAAACACTAATTCCACATATAATCAAGCTATCTAAATTATGAATTTCCAAAATCTCCAAATTCCAAAATTGGGCATAACCCTAATTCACAATTATTCAAAATTGATCCAATTAACCCATGCTATCTCCAAAATTAGGCATAGAATTAACAAACCCATACCATAAGCAAAGTTTCTAAATCAAAACTTCATTCAAAACTTAAAAATAAAAAATTCACCTCTTACCTCAATCTTCATATTTTCGGATTTTTCCTTGTCCTATAAGGGAGATATCACCTTCTTCCATCTTTTTCCCTTGAAACAACTCAAAACTCATTCTAGAAGACCTCAAAATTTCGAACCCTAGCTTTCTCTCTCTTTTTCTCCTTCATTTTCTCCCATCCGAACAAGTTCTTCTTCCTCTCTTCTTATTTTTCTCTTCTTTTCTTCCTGAGGGTCGTGGTTGCTTCTTAAAAACGATAGCCCTCTTGTTCCTTCATTTAATGAAGGTTAATTGACCAAAAAGCCCTTACTTGTAAACCTTTAAAACTTAACACTTAAATAAACTTCCCAATTTGCCCTTGCACTTTACTTTATTTCAAGCTTACTTCCGGATATGTTTCGGACTATCAATTTGAAGAAATTTGTCAGAACTTCCTTCTAGATAAATGTTCCTACTTCTCTTAATTTCATAATGACACCAAAATCATCCCATTTGGAACACCACATCAAAAGTTATGCTCAAAATATTTCAGATATATCTTATGCTAAATCATTTTCCAGCATGATTATTTCCATCCAAAAATTGACATTCTAAATCACAAAATTAAAATTCAATTTCTTCATAACAATTGTAGCCCTATTTCTCTAGTAAGTCAAATCAAGAATCACCTCATTTGGATCTCTACAGCTCCAGATATCTCCAAATTACTGAAGCATACTCAGTCTTTTTTAACCTATCATCACACTTTGTTTCAATCCAACTTTTTCAATTTAAAATCAAGACCGATAAACATGGTACGGAGAGATAGAAAAATTGTCTTAGGAATCCAATGCTTCAAAAATCAGGTTGATCAGATGTCGGACGAAAAGTTATGGTTGAAAGAGTGAAGGAAGGTCGGCCAGTCATAAATGGTCGAGCGGTGCGCTGAGCGATTTCAAAAGGAAGAGCTGAGCGATCGCGAGAGGACGAGCCGAGCGATCACGTGCGAAAGAGCATAGCGATCGGCGAGCGAAAGTGCTGACCGATCGACGAACTGAACTGAGCAAAAAAAAAGGCCAAAATAAAAGAGAGAAGTCGGTCGGCCAAAACAAATAGGCCAAGCGACAACAAAGAGAGCAAAGGTTGCTCGGTCAAAACAATTAGGCCAAGCGATTTACAAAGAGCAAAGGTCATTCGGCCAAAACCAATAGGCCGAGCGATTAACAAAGAGCAAAGGTCGCTCAGCCAAAACAAATAGGCCGAGCAATTAACAAAGGGCAAAGGTCGCTCGGCCAAAACAAATAGGCCGAGCGATTAACAAAGAGCAAAGGTCGCTCGGCTAAAACAAATAGGCCGAGCAGACAAGTTAAGCGATCGCAAGCGCTGAACGATCAGAAGCGCTGGGCGATCAAAAATGCTGAGAGAATCAGAGGTCGGTCGGTCGACACCTGATCCGACCTTCAAACTTCTAACACTTAAAACTTTCTCTATTCCCTTGTTCAAAATTTCTATACTTCAACTCCAAAGTCCAAACATTTCATATTTGATATCAATGTAAACATCAAAAAGAATCTTACAACTTTCATGTAGACCACTTAACTCAAATCATAACACATCAGTCCATAATTTTCCCTCAAAACACTGCATGTAAGATCCTACACTTATGAGCATTTTCAAAAACAAAGTAACATGGCCTTAACTTTGGAAAATCATAACTTTCACTCCCGATATCGAAAAATATCATACTTTATGGTGACAGAAAGCTCTTAATAAAAGCTACAATTTTCATTAAGATCATTTTTTCAAAATCTGCCAAAATAAAAAAGTCAACTATTTACTATTTATCCCCAAAAAGTCAAACTTTTTTAATTTTTCATATTGTCACACCTTCACTCTTTATTTCTCAATTTTCAACTTCCATTTCAATCACTCATTCATTTTACTCTCATAATCCACACAGATCTACTCAATTATCGAAGTCATTAAAACTAGTCAATTCTTTTCTCATTAATTTTCTTAAGGAACAAAGCATCTCTAACACAATTCATATACAAAACACTCATTGAATTTTCATTTCATATCTCTAAATTGCCACTTAAGGATTGGGGTCCAACATCAAAGACATATTTTGACGTTTTGTTAATGATATTGTGTTGAAATGAGTTTGAAAATGAAGTAGAAGAGATGGTTTAGGGTTAGATGAGTTATATTTTGAAAGATGGGAAGAATATAGCCGAAGATTGTCAAAAATCAGGTTTCGGGAGGTTTTTGGGCTCGCACGTCATGCACACGTCGCGGGGCACGCAAGCATGCACGTCGCGGCTGGTGCAAGCAAGCGTCCACGTCGCGGTGTATGCAAGTACCCTCGTCGCGGCAAGCTTCTGGGTTTCGCCGCGGCGAGCTCAACTTTCCTGCACATACATGTTTTAGTATTTTAGCCATAACTTTTGATGTAGATGTCCAAATGAGGTGATTTTTAATTCGTTGTAAACTAGAGACAAAGGTATACAAGTTTTATGAAGAAAGGAAGTTTTGAATCAGTTTTTAAAGATCTCAAATTTTGGGTGAATATAGATTCTTGTTTCAACATAAGGATAGTCCCAATATGTTTGGAGTATAACTTTCAGATTTATGAAACGAATTGAGTGAGTTTGGTGTCATTAGAAACTTAAGACAATGGGGAACATTTTCTAGAAGATAATATTATCAGATTTTGTCATTTACTTGATCAGAGTAATCATGGAAATTTCACCCAAATGTTTGGACTTTTGGAAGAGTTTGAGTTTTTAGAATTTATCTTAATGAATATGCAATATATGGGTCCTCAAATTGTATTCCTATTGAATGGGAATTTTGCATTTGATAAAGAGAATTAAGGAAGGCAAGAGGATCAAGAGGAGGACACCTTTTAAGCATGTATCCAAGCAAGGAATTCAGGTAGGTACCATGTTTATACTTTGAGTTATAAGCTAATAATCAGTTTTCGAAAAATCAAGAATAGAAATGTTTTGCAAATTCATTGTTTACGTTTTCGAAAAATCAAGAAGGAGATAAATATTTTTCAATTTCATTGTTAATGATTCGATAAATTGCTGCAATTGCAAAATGCATTGTTTTTGCATAATTTAAGAAATGCCTATAATTGATGATTTCATTGTTTTTTAATGAATGTGAAATTGTCATGAGAATTTGGATGAAGAATGTGCAATGTAAATGGAAATATGTTTGAATTATGATACATGTATGAAAATTAAGTTTTCGAAATATGTCTTCGGGCAGTCTGATTTTTAAGTGTTAATTGTTTGTTATTTGGGTTTGATTAGGTCCTATAAGAGGGTCAAGTGCACTTGTCTAGGCTTCGCCCGCTAGTGGCATTAGAGCTCCGTTAAGGACTCTAATAAGTTCACGGCTACACCGGACCACTATGCGGGAAGGTGTAGTACGTTCTGTTCACGGCTGCACAGGACCGCTATACGGGAACGTGCAGTATGTTCTATTTCTGTACTGACCCAAACCAAATTCTGATATGTTATGTGCTTATGTGTGTTATACTGTGATGCATTACATGATTTGAAAATTGTTCACGAATTTTGAAAGAAATTGAGATTTTCATGATTTGAAATGGTTCATGAAGTTTAAAAAAATTGAGAAATTTTGAGAAATAAGTATTTGATGAATTTCATCTGTGAAAATTTTATAAAATGACAACAGTTTTAAAAAGATGATTTTTGCTTATTTTTCAATTTATAAACATGTTATCCACGAGCTATAAAGCTCACCCCCTTTTATCCCCATCTCTAGGTACCGAGCAGAAGAACGGATGAAAGCGAGGCAAGACCTCTATTCATATGTATATATGTTGTGGGGTTAAGTTTTATATTTGTAAGAATAAGATTTTAGATGTTTGTGAAGGATTTTTAGAATTTGTGTATTCTTATGTATTTCAGATTTTGAGATTAATGTTGTATCGTGGCTTGAAAATGCCACTTTTGTTAGGTGATGCATTTCTTTTGAAGTATGAAATTGAATTATGGATTTGTATATAGAATAGAAAAGTAAATTATGGTTTGTGTAATGATTATGATTGACTGCATTTGGATTCCGGTTAGGAGGTCCGATGATGTTGATTGAGCTGGAAATATTGAAGTGCTTATTTGTGTATGATTTGTGGGTATATTGACACATGTGAGGTTTTATCGCAAATAAAAAATAAGAGTTTAACACGATGAGACATGATTGTATAAGAAGGATAGATGAATTGAGTTTTTGATTGAGGATGAATTCCCAAAAGGGGAAATCCAAGTGTTTTGTTTGAATAAAGAATGAAAAAGAAAAAAACATACCGGTTTTGGATTGGTTTAGTCTAAGGTTTCCAACGCGATGTTTCCAAAATATTTGTTTTCGGATGTCGGAGTTAAAATTTTGTCCTTCAACGATATGTTTGTTTTGATTCTCAGCCAATTCATTTTGTTTTCGATTCTTTTGCCAAATATCAGTTTGCTCACGTTTTGTACATGTGTTCGATTTATGATTATGATGTTGGGTTTTGGAAACGGGATCCAACATTTGTGGTTGATTGATCCATTTTGTTTCTTTATTTATGAAATTTTGTAAATCCGAGCATTTCGATTTTTCTATGGCTCATTAAGAATTTGATTCGTTTTCGTTATGTGATTTTGTTTTTCCGATTGGAGTCCGGTTTCGAAATCGGGTCCCAACCAAAGTGATTTTGACTAACCTTTTCATGCATGATTTTTTCATATAATTCATTTATTTCATTATAAAATGTTCTGATAAGACAAGTTATGAAATTAATATCTACTCTATTTTAAGTTCAATCATATTAGTTCTCTACTATTAGTTACTGATTCAATTAATGACATTTATAAACTATTTATAAAATGTTATTGGACCATAGCCAAGGGTTTCCTAAATCAATACTAATAAAGAACAACATAACATTCTTTTTAATTACTTTAAGGTGATGAATCATATCTTGATCACTCAACTACCTCTATATAGTTTATGCTACATCCAATGAATACCAACTGAACTACCCATTATTAGAGTATTATCAAAACATAGCAACTCTTATAAAAGATAATTTTAAAAACATCAAATCAAATGATTACTTATATAATTATCATATGAGGTCAGTTTAGTTAACTTATTGTTTACCAACTAACCACACATTTGTTTATGTATCTCTTTACTAGTAGATCAACTACTTCCTTCATAAGGAAAAATATAACGTGTGCTAGTTCTTTTACTTTCTATTAATATCCAGTCTTAATAGAACAATGATTAAAAACAATTTAAGAATAATACATAAATGCAATATAAATCTCATTATAATTTTATTTGTAATGTATAATTATCTTATGGAATTTATCATATACACCTAAAAATGTATGAGATAAAGAATGTCTTTAAATTATTTTGTTACTAAACTACAATCAGTATAATGGCTTTAAGGCCTAAACCATTTCCCTCCAATAAAAATACAAAGCTAGCTGCCTTTAAGTTATCAGAAATCCTGAATGGCCTCCCAATCATGAATCATGGAATAGGAATATCATATTATATCGTAAGGAAGAATCATCTCCCACCACTAATTGATCCTTCCAACACAACAACTCATTATTCCATGTATAAAAAAGAATTATGAACTATGCCCTATCTTAGTTCTTGAATCACTTGAGAAATAGTAGAAACAATCTTCTAACTTTCTTTAATCTCAGTCACCGTTGTTGTCTAAATTGAAGAAACCAATAAAGAATACCATTCACCACTTCCCATTCAAGACAATCCATCAGCTATTGTATTTTCGTTTCCTTCCTTGTATTTTATTTCAAAATCAAACCCAAGTAACTTACGTAACCATGTTTGCTGGAATGGTGTTGTAATCTTTTGTTAGAAAAAATAGTTTAGACTTTAATGATCTGTTTAAACTATAAACTTCCTCTCTCTTAGATAATGTGATAGTGTATTACCATCACCAAAACCAGTAGCTCGTTTTCATAGGTGGATAAGTGTCCATATTTGTCAGATAAAGCCTTACTCACAAACGCTAAGGGATGTCCATCCTACATTAAAATAGCTCCCAAACCACTCCCGCAAGCATCTATTTCAACTACAAAATATTTTATCAAAGTTTGGCAATGCCAAGATAGGAGCTGAAACTAAAACTCTGTTGTGTTAGAAAAGTGTACTAAGCTTTATCTTGCCACTTAAATGCTTTCTTCTTTAATAATGCATTTAAAGGTTTATTTATTTAGCCATATCCTTTGATGAATCTTTGATAATAGCCTGTCAATCCCAAAAATCCCTTAAGTTGTTTCAAAGTCCTTTGAATTGGACACTATTGAACTATTTCAATCTTTGAGGGTCTGTTGAAACTCTTTTAACTAATATAAACGTCCCAAATACTCCACCCTTTTTGCCCCAAAAGAATACTTATATCTCTTAACAAACAATTGTTATTCCCTTAACATCTGTAACGCCTATTGTAAATGTTCCAGATGGAGTTGTGAAGAGGAGCTTTACACCATTATTCATTAAAAAGAAAAACAGTACAAGTTTACTTAAGAATCCTCTAACAGTTGATATGAAATATTGCATCCTAAACCATACGTATGTCCAACTCATGAATTCTCTAACAGTTGATATCAAAATGTTGCATCCTAAACCATCAGGTGTATCCAATAGTTACCAACACTAAATGGTTCTCCCCCAGAAAGTTTACAGCATTTAGTACATTTTCTTTTTGTTGATGTGGCAACACGAATACTTGTGTCTCCGGTGATCATTTATTGGATGGTTTCATGGTGATTTTGGGGGATAAGCAAAAGCTGCTTATAGTGGAATGGAAGGAGGCAGCTGCTTTCAATAATGTGATATTCTCGTGAAGATGAGCAGAATTGATGCTGTAAAGGGAATAACTATGAAAAGAGTAGTGAGAAAGAAACTCGTCCCTTCCCTTGGAGCTTACTGCTGTATGATTACATCAGTGCCCACAATTCTGTATTATTCGCATCTTCTAATTCCTTATCAGGGAATTGCTGATATTTTTTCGAGAAGGTCCGGTCTAGCAGTCCAATTCTTACAGGTTTCAATCTACTTTTATTGCATGAGACTGTCACTGCGATAGTGCCCCTTAAACCATCTTTCTATTCACCCAATACTTTTTATCTATTTACTTGTATCTCTTGGTTTACATTATATTTTTCATGGTACTTCTCTTTTGCTAGAAAAATTTTGACACGACTGGTTTGTAACCTGAATCATGAGGTAGGTTCCTCCCGAAAATAGCGCGCCTGATTATTTGTTCTATAGCCATAGCCAGTGACAGGACTTCTCATATACATATAACTCTTCCTTTTTGTCTAGAACTAAATAATATAGTTGATACTGAATAATAACACTAGTTCTTATCTCATTGTGTAGGGAGTCACGAGGTTCGTGTATGAACATTATAACCGTAAGAATTTTGCTGAACCAATATTATACATAAATTTATAGGGTATATCAAAGGAAGTAAACTAGAGCAAAAAACTTAAACAATCACAGTTAATGTTTGAACCCAACAACTACCCTAAGAAATAATACAGTGGCAGCTTTGTAGATCAGAGCCTTATTCGTTTCCAACTTGTGTACCTTTTTCACTGTTGAGACCTATTTAACAAGACAGCAAATCTTGCCGACTTCATCTCTTGGCTGGGAAAAGTAACAGCAGAATTACACACTAAACTTTTCCTATCAGATATGCTGATGTAAAACTCTTTTAATGATTTGATGAAAAAAATCAACTTGGATGCAGAAGCAAGCTGAACACTACTACTAGGTGGGGGAGTGGGATTCTTATCAACATAGGAGAAAGTGATGGGAAAAGAGAATCACAATCTGTGCCAGAAATTAACCAAAGTCATATTCTGATCCCTCACTACCCACAACCCTTCAATTTATATTTTTAACTCTTCCAGCAAAGGAGCGGATGTGAGCGTGACTGCACATTTGCCAAAATCTAAAAGAACATAATGTGTTTGTGATGGCCTCATTGGTGCTGTAAAACATCTCTTCTTCTTTCACTTGGCTGTGGCAGAGGAATAAAGAGAGAATCTCTTCTTCAACACTTCTTTCCCTTTTAACTTATTTCTAATTTTGCATAGGGAAAGGCATGACAAGGACCACTGCCTGCAATCTTAAGTTCTGATGCCAATCATTTTTGGGATTTTTCCTATTCTTGAAGCATTTTGTAATTTTTCTTCTGTTTCTGTTCGTCACTTGTGATTCTCCTCCTGTTGCTTTGTTCTCTCTTGTTAATATTCTCCACCCACGTTACATCTCTGCTAATTACCGTAACACTGATCCTTGTTTTATGACAAGATTCTTTATTGCTTAATATGTATGCCTATAAATCAACATTGGCCATTGGAGTAAGGAGCAGCTTTTGTTTACAATAACCAATGCTCTCCAAGTTCTTCTCCTGCACCTCTTCACCTTGCAGTGTACGTGATTAAAATATTATAATATCATTCCTTCCCAAAGGATTTGCAGTTGTTCCTGTTCCTCTACAAATTGTTGAAGAAAGTCATATAAAAGATGTATAAATATAAGATGCAGTGAAAAAGTTTCGATGTAGATAAAGAAATTCAACGGAACTCAAACTAAACTAGGCTAAGTAATCAAAGTTTGTCTAGCAAGAACATCGTTCCAATGAACTCAACACTACTGACAATGTTATGCATTGGGCCACGTGAGCTCTGCCCGACATCCTTTCCGGCACGTGACCCAGGGGAGCAGCTAGCGATGTGAAAACTGAGAAGTGAATCAAGGGGTTGACTTGTGAGAAATAATATCTAACGTTCGGTTGTCCCATCATCGCACTTGATGTGAAATCAAGTGCTTTTTTACATCATATAGTCGTCCTCTGTTCGATTGTGAGCTCTCTATATTTTCATGGGGTCCATCGTGATTATGCCGATCCTAAATCTGCGGTGAAGAACGAGCCTGTGACAATTAATGGTCACAGAGCCCGTACATGAATGCATAATTAGTATACTAATTGCTCTCGAAGTGAAACTTATACAATAAATCGGATATGACTTGTGATCCGCGTAAATAATATAATATGGATATAGATTTGGAGAAATGTTAATTTATTAGAATCTGATTAGACCCTAAAAGCTTTGTCCGTACAGATGGTCTTTCCAGAGCATCAGCTGCTCTCTGCAATCCACCTGTGGCTGTTTATATTTGGATTTTTTTTTTTGGATTTATATGTTTCTATTTTCCTTAGTTTTGAGCTAAGACTGATAATTGAATGGTTGGCTACGTTAAAAAGGTTTTATAATAATTGGATGATCCAGAACAGAAAGGATATCATCAGATTTTAACACGGTCCTTCCACATGTAGTTGTGCTAAATTAAGATTACTTTCATTTTTGTTTCTTGTAGAAGTAAGCAGTCAACAATCCTACTTTTGAAGTCCAAAGTGGAGAGAAAGCATCTACTTGCAAGGGTGAATAAAAGCTTTTTGAGGTTGTTTTCTCGCAAAGATTGCACATTACTCCAAGCAACTTTTGAACCTTTCACTTCCGAAAACCAAAACTATAATATTGGATTATAGATTGTAGTGATTCTTACTTAGTTTTGCTAATGAATCTCAAAATGGTTAATAAAATTTCATTGATATGGAGTGGAGAGAAGGATCAATTAGGAGATGGTAAAGTCTCATCTCTAAACTATATATATTTTAAAGATTGAATACCAAGAGGAATTGGCTTTTTGTTCAAGATATAATTAGCGTCATTTGTTGAATGTATATATGTGCATCTTTCTCGTAAAAAGCAACTGTAGGATTGTAAGAAAAAACTATTTTGATATTTACTCTTTTATAATAGAACAAGAACGCCACCTATATTGTAAAAGACTTTACTAAATTTTGAGGGAACTTATCTGTCCACATGTTTTTTACTGCGGCACCCTTGGTACAAAGTTGTCACACAGGGTGCTCAACTCTCTTTACGCCACTATATAAGGACCATTCCCACATAAATTAACATTCAAGCCTTTGGAGTGTTCTATTTCTTTCTTATTCTCTCCTCACTTTTCCTTGCTTTATCCAACATTCTTCTACCAAATGGAGAGAAGCCATTTGCACAGGCAGCTTGTTCTTGCAAGGCAGACTCTATTCGATCAGGTTCTTACCTTCTCACTCATTTTTGTGAGCTTTTTCCATTTTCTTTCAAATCCAAGTTTCTTTTTTTTTTATATTATTAATGTCTATGGCCCCTTACTACCTTCTTTCAACGTAAATTGAGGAAATGCTCTCGATTTGCATAGAGGGGGGTCTTCTGTGTTCACATCTATACTTGTACATGATTCCAGTGAGGAAACTCAATTCTTAATCATCGAGATGGTGATTCCATTTTGAAAGTACAGTTTCTTAGCACAAAAATTACACTCAATTTTTAACCATCAAGTTGACGATTCCAGTTTGAAAGTACAATTTCTTAGCAGAAAACGTTCGACTCAATTCTGAAAGCATCAAGGTGGTGATTTCACTTTGAATGGGCAACTTCTTAGAGTAAAAATTCCAAGTCTTGGACTTCTTGCATTAACAGGATATCAACAACTTGAGTCTTCACAGATCAGAGCACAATTACTTCATCAATTTCTTCTTCTCCACAGCCAATTTCTTCTTCCCCAGAGAACCCTTTGGTGAAATTATCCGAGTAACTGGAATAGTTACATTCACTAGCTAGTTAGGACTTTTCCTTGTGGAAAATCACCTTCAAACATTTATAAAATGCCATGGATTATCACAAGCTTGAGATATATGCTTGCTTGCTTATGTTGCAACCTTACATACAGTGTTGTTTTCTCTTTAGTTTTCATCTTTTACTTGAGCTAAGATTGAAACTTGAATGGTGAGTTATTCCAGGGGTATCTTGATGAACAATTTATCCAGCTTGAGGAGCTCCAAGATGATGCCAACCCCAACTTTGTTGAGGAAGTTGTCACATTGCACTACAGAGATTCAGCTAGACTAATCTATAATATAGAGCAAGCATTGTTAGTTCCAACTTCTTTTGTTTTATACTTTTCATGTTGATGGTGATCATATTGAGTTTAAAAAAAACACTTTGTTTACGCAGAGAGAAGACTGCTCTTGATTTTAACAAGTTGGACAGCTACATGCATCAGTTCAAGGGAAGTAGCTCAAGGTAAACTAATATATGGAAAGTGGAGTAGAATATTATATTATTGATATTTTTTAAAAGGAATTATCAAGTATATTCTTTGTTGGCTTTACCAACAACAATCTCTTCTATCTTTCGTAGCATTGGAGCCAAAAAGGTGAAAGCTGAGTGCACTCTCTTCAGGGAATATTGCAGGGCAGGAAATGGAGAAGGGTAATGACATCAACCTTCAACTTGATTTGCTTGAAATCATATTTGGTTATGAAACAAATTGACAGGGAATATCCATGCAACCAGTTAAACTAATCAACTTCTTGATGTGGTTTTATTTGCATGCATGGACACAAGCAGGTGCATGAGATCATTTCAGCAACTCAAGAAAGAATATGCAACCCTCAAAAGGAAGCTTGAAGCCTATTTTCAGGTGCCTCTGTATGCATATAACTTATAATTCTTAAGTTCCCGGCAAATCTTCTTATTTCTTGGCGTTAATGTTCAGCTAGCAAGACAAGTAGGGCCTATTGACACAGCATCCCGCCCTAAGTAAGAACTATGCACCCGGAACAGGAAGAGAAGGCTGAATGTAGAAGAAAACTATACCTGTATCTAGTACTGCCTGTAGTATTTTAAATCCACTAAAAGATTGGAAGTGTATGGTGCATGCTGAGCAGCTTTTTGGTTCACTAATAAGCTACATGTACTAGATAGTTTGTACACAAAGAGCCCTAATGCAAGTAATATGAAAATTTTGCTTGTTTCAGAATTAGACGAATCTCAGTTTTCACTGCAGGTTCCATGTTCTAACTTAATTTCCAAGTGCCAATATGCTGCAAACAATGAAAATGAAATGGGCATCCCCATCCCAGAATTAGGCCTTACAACTGCTAAATATTTTGGATATGCAATACACAGAAAAAAGGAGTCATAAATTTAATTAATGTTACATGCATATTGCGAGTTCCTAACAACAAAGTTTTTATATGCCCTTATTCTGCAATGAGATGATAAAATATATAACATTCTTACACGTTGTAGTAGTAAAAATAGTTTCATATATGAAATTCCGTCTTCGTATTCAAAAAATACAAACTTTAGCAGTTTTCTTGTTTTCGTTAAGGTGGTAGTACAAGAAATTTGAATTTTAGGGATTTGAAAAATATAAATTTGAGAAATTGTGTTATGAGCACTAAAAACTAAAAAACTTGTGTTTTGGATCTCCCGTAAGCCTTTGTCTTCCACACATCCCACTTCCCCGCTTCATCGCGGTGACACCAGCAGAGGCCAAAACAGGTCCATTTTACCTTGGGCGTTACTCGTAGTCCCACCGACCCTCTCAATTACCGTCGCCGGAATCCTCTACCCCTGCCACCTCCTCTGCTAGCTCCATCACATTAATATACTTCAAACGAAATTATAAAAGAAAATCTTGTTATAATTATTCATTATAATATTCTTTTAATACTGCCAAATCTTTATCTTTAATCTAGCTATTTTATAAACTAAAATAATTATTTATGTCGAATATTAAAATATAATGTTTTATTTTATTTTTACAAATCGTAAATAAATTATTCTCTCTATGGACCAGCGTTACGAATTTCGTACCGTACCGAACGATACCAGCCGCAAAATGGTATCGGTATGAGTGTGGGTGGTATCGGAGAAAATTTTCGGCCGGTATTAGTTATTTTTGGTCGGTACCGAGAATATCGAATAATTCCGGGCGATTCCGTTAAAAATGAAAACTGTTTGCTCTGATCTCTCTTCTGTCTTTTCTCTGTCGCACTCGGGCCACCTGCTTCTCACTCTCAGTATCCCTCTCTTTGACTCACACCATCGACACCGCCTCAGCCTCCTCCTCTCTGGGTTCCTCCTCTCCTCCTCTGTCGCGGTCTTGCGCTCGCCTCGCCGTCTTCATCAGCTCGTCTTCAACCTTCATCCATGTCGCCCGAAGACACCACCACCCGCTATAGTCGTCACCGTCACAGCTGAGGTCCACCGCACACCGCACCAAACATCTCCCTCTGTCGCACTGCCGCCCCACCGATACACCAGTTACACCACCGAAGGGTTTTTTCTAGGTGTGTGTTTTCTCATTTTTGTCATTTATCGTGTTTTTCACTTTTTCCTACTTGATTTAATTTTTTATTGTGTTGAATGATGGATTTCTAAAAGTTGGATGATGAATTTGTGATTGTTATTGTTGACTGCCAATGGTTGTATTTCTATTGAATTTTTTAATTGGTTTATTTATGCTAGTGTTGAGTTGAAGTTGAAGCCTAGTTTCTGAATTGGTTGTATTTCTGCTGATGTTGAGTTGAAAATTGAAGTTGAAATTGGATATGTCGTATGCTGTTGTGCTGACCTGAATGGAAGGAAGCTGAAGTTGAAGCCTAGTTGAAGTTGAAGCAGCTGCTCGAAAAGTTTTGTCATTTGTGTTGTGATTGATGAAAAGTTGAAGTTAATTCTGTTCTGCAGAAGGTGTATTCACCATTCAATAATGTTGAAGAACTGAAATTGAAATTACAATTCTGCATTTGTGATTTGGAATTTGGAAATGGGTATACTGGTTTTGGTAGTCTGGTAGTCTGGTATAGTAATATAGATATAGTATAGTTGTTGTTGATTTTAGAAAACTGAAAATTGGAAATGAAATTATGTTGTTTTGTAAGTTATGTTTAGTATTGGATTTGAATTTGGACCATTGTTATCAATTGAAAATTTTATGTTATAATTATAAATAATTATCTTCTTAGAATTTAGAACTTTGGAAGTTAAGTGCAATTAGTATATGCAAAACTAAAATATATAAAATCAATTGTTATAATTAATAAAATATAATGCATATTAACTAAAATTAACAATTTT
>JANIHY010079239.1:0-17381 GCA_027479065.1 Erythroxylum brevipes
GACTAAATCGGAGTTGTACAGCTCCCGAATTTCTCAAAATACTGAACTATGTTCAGAAAATTATCCAACTCATGACCCTTAACCAATCCTATGACTTTTGATTCAATCAATCTCTTTCCATTTCTTCTCAATTCCATAACTTCTTCTTTGCTTTATACATAGCTAAAAGCCAAACGTTTCTTATTTAATAGTCATAGCTTACAGAATGGTTCAGGGTCCAACATGCATAAAATGTCATAAAAATGCACCTTCATAAAACGTACATAAAATGTCACGAAAATGCACATTCTGTGACGTTTTTTAGAAACATGCATAAAACGTAATGAAAATGCACATTCAAAAAATGTGCGTTAAATTACACAGAAATCACATTCTATGAAATTTTTTGGAAACGTGTATAAAACGTCATGAAAATGCACATTCTGTGACGTTTTTTGGAAACTTGCATAAAATGTCACAAAAATGTACATTCAGTGACATTTTTTGGTAACATACATAAAACGTCACGAAAATGCACATTCAAAAAATATGCAAAAAATAACATGAAAACGCATGTTCTGCGATATTTTTTGGGAACGTGCATAAAACGTCACAAAAACACACAATCAAAAAATGTGCAAAAAATGTCACGAAAAGCCACATTCTGTGATGTTTTTTGGAAACGTGCATAAAACTTCACGAAAATACACATTCAAAAAATGTGCATAAAACATCATAAAAATGCACAGTCTATGACATTTTTTAGTAATGTGCATAAAACGTCACGAAAATGTACCTTCAAAAAACGTGCATAAAACATCACGAAAATGCACATTTTGTGACATTTTTTGGAAACGTGCATAAAACGTCAAGGAAATGCACATTAAAAAACTTGCACGAGACATCATGAAAATTACATTCTGTGATGTTTTTGAAAACTTCCATAAAACGTCACAAAATGCACATTCAACGACGTTTTTTGGAAATGTGCATTAAATGTCACGGAAATGCACATTCAAAAAACGTGCATAAAATGTCATGAAAATGCACATTTTGCGATCATATTTGGAAACGTGCATAAAATGTCACAAAAAGACACAGTCAAATAACATGCATAGAATGTCACGAAAAGTCACAGTCTGCGACATTTTTTAGAAACATGCATAAAACGTCACGAAAATAAACATTCAAAAAACACGCATAAAACATCACGAAAAAGCAAATTCTATGACCTTTTTTAGAAACGTGCATAGAACGTAATGAAAATGCACATTTAAAAAGCGAGCATCAAATGTGACAAAATTCACATTCAATGATGTTTTTTTGGAAACATGCATAAAACGTTACAAAAATGCACATTCTGTGACTTTTTTTGGAAATATTCATAAAACTTCACGAAAATGAACATTAAAAAAACATGCATAAAATGTCACAAAAATGCACATTCTGCGACGTTTTTTGGAAACGTGCATAAAACGTCACAAAAATGCACATTCTATGACGTTTTTTGAAAACTTGCATGAAATGTCACAAAAAATGCACATTCTGTGACATTTTTTGGAAACTTGCATAAAACGTAACAAAAAATGCACATTCGGCGACATTTTTTGGAAACATGCATCAAATGTCACGAAATGCACATTAAAAAAACGTGCAAAAATATCACGAAAAGTCACATTCTGCGACGTTTTTTGAAAACGTGCATAAAGCATCACGAAAATCCACATTCAAAAAGCATGCATAAAATGTCTTGAAAATGCACATTTTGAGACCCTTTTTGGAAACGTGCATAAAACGTCACGGAAATGAACATTCAAAAAACATGCATAAAACGTCAGAAAATGCACATTCTGTGACATTTTTTGGTAATGTGCATAAAACGTCAGGAAAATGCACCTTTATAAAACGTACATAAAATGTCACGAAAATGCAAATTTTGTGACGTTTTTTGAAAACGGGCATAAAACGTAATGAAAATGCACAATAAAAAGGTGCGTGAAATGTCACAAAAATCACATTCTATGACATTTTTTGAAAACGTGCATAAAACGTCATGAAAATGTACATTCAAAAAATGTGCATGAAACGTCACGAAAATGCACATTCTGTGATGTTTTTTGGAAACTTGCATGAAACGTCACAAAAAATGTACATTCTGTGACATTTTTTGAAAACGTGCATAAAACGTAATGAAAATGCACATTCAAAAAAATGTGCGTTAAACGTTACAGAAATCACATTCTATGACATTTTTTGGAAATGTGCATAAAACGTCATAAAAATGAACATTTAAAAATGTGCATCAAACATCAAGAAAATGCACATTCTGTGACTTTTTTGGAAACTTGCATAAAACGTCACAAAAATGCACATTCAGTGACATTTTTTGGTAACAAGCATAAAATGTCACGAAAATGCACGTTAAAAAAACATGCATAAAATGTCATGAAAACGCATATTCTGGGATATTTTTTGGGAATGTGCATAAAACGTCATAAAAACACACATTAAAAAACGTACAAAAAATGTCACCAAAAGTCAAATTCTGCGATATTTTTTGAAAATGTGCATAAAACGTCACTAAAATGCACATTCAAAAAATGTTCATAAAATGTCACGAAAATGCACAGTCTATAACATTTTTTGATAATGTGCATAAAACATCATGAAAATGTACATTAAAAAAACATGCATAAAATGTCTAAAAAATGCACATTTTGTGACATTTTTTGGAAGCATGCGTAAAACGTCATGAAAATGCACATTAAAAAATGTGCATGAAAGACCATGAAAATTACATTCTATGTCGTTTTTGAAAACGTGCATAAAATATCACAAAAAAGCAGATTCTGCGACGTTTTTTGGAAACGTTCATAAAACGTCTCAAAAATGAACATTCAAAAAACGTGCATAAAGCGTCACGAAAATGCACATTCTGTGACATTGTTTGGAAACGTGCATAAAACGTCACAAAAATTCACATTAAAAAAGGTGCATAAAACGTCACGAAAATGCACATTCTGTCACGTTTTTTGGAAACGTGCATAAAACATCGCGAAAATGCACATTCAAAAAACGTACATAAAAATTTGAAAAAATGCACATTTTGTGACTTTTTTTGGAAACATACATAAAATGTGACGGAAATGCACATTAAAAAAAGGTGCATAAAACATCACAAAAAGTTACATACTGTGATGTTGTTTGAAAAGGTGCACATAACGTCAAAAAAATGCACATTCAAAAACTGTGCATAAAACATCACGATAATGCACATTCAAAAACACGTGCATAAAATGTTACCAAAATACACATTCTGTGATGTTTTTTGAAAATATGCATAAAACGTCACGAAGATGCACATTCAAAATTCGTGCAAAAAAAGTCAAAAAAATGCACATTCTACAACATTTTTTGGAAACGTGCATACAACGTCACCAAAATGCACATTCAAAAAATGTGGATAAATTGTCATGAAAATGCACATTCAAAAAACGTGCATAAAAAATCACAAAAATGCACATTGTGTGACATTTTTTAAAAATGTGCATAAAATGTCGCCAAATTGCACATTCAAAAAATGTGCATAAAACATCACCAAAATGCACATTCTTTGATGTCTTTTATAAATGTACATAAAACGTCACAAAAATGCACATTCTGTGATTTGTTTTGAAAATGTACATAAAACGTTAAGAAAATGCACAATAAAAAAAGTGTAGAAAACAACACAAAAATGCAAATTCTGAAACATTTTTTGGAAACGTGCATAAAATATTACGAAAATGCACAATAAAAAATGTGCATAAAACGTCGCAAAAATGCACATTCTGTGGCCATTTTTTGAAAACGTGAATAAAACGTAATGAAAAAGTAAATTCTGTGACGTTTTTTGGAAACGTGCATAAATCATCATGAAAATGTTCACTCAAAATACGTGCATAAAATGTCGCGAAAATGCAAATTCTGTGACGTTTTTTGGACTTGCATTAAACTTCACAAAAAATGCACATTATGTGACATTTTTTGAAAAAATGTATAAATCATCACGAAAATACAAATTCAAAAAACGTCATGAAAATGCACATTCTTTGATGTTTTTTAGAAATGTACATAAAACATCACAAAAATACACGTTGTGTGAAATTTTTTGGAAACGTGCATAAAACGTCACGAAAATACACATAAAAAATGATATTTTTTAGAAACGTGCATAAAACTTCACGAAAATGCACATTCAAAAAAAGTGCATAAAACGTCACAAAAAATGCACATTCTATGATATTTTTTGAAAACATGCATTAAACATCACAAAAATCCACATTCAAAAGCATGCTAAAATGTCATAAGAATGCACATTTTGCGATATTTTTTGGAACGTTCATAAAACGTCACAAAAATTCACATTCAAAAAATGTGCAAAAATGTCACCAAAAATCTCATTCTGCGACATTTTTTGGAAACGTTTATAAAACGTCAAAAAATGCACATTAAAAAAACATGCATAAAATGTCATGAAAATGCACATTTTACGACCCTTTTTGGAAAGATGCATAAAATGTCACGGAAATGCACATTCAAAAAACATGCATAAAACGTCACAAAAATGCACATTCTGTGACGTTTTTTTGGTAACGTGCATAAAACGTCATAAAAATGAACTTTCATAAAACGTACATAAAATGTCACGAAAATACACATTCTGTGACGTTTTTTAGAAACGTGCATAAAATGTAATGAAAATGCACATTAAAAACATGGGCGTTAAACGTCACAGAAATCACATTCTATGACATTTTTCGGAAACGTGCATAAAACGTCACAAAAACACACATTCAAAAAACATGAAAAAAATTGTCACGAAAAGTCACATTCTGCGATGTTTTTTGGAAATGTGCATAAAACGTCACAAAAATACACATTCAAAAAATGTGCATAAAACATCATGAAAATGCACAGGTTGTTACATTTTTTGGTAACGTGCATTAAATGTCACGAAAATGTACATTCAAAAAATGTGCATAAAACGTCATGAAAATGCACATTCTGTGATATTTTTCGGTAACGTGCATAAAACGTCATGAAAATAAACCTTCATAAAACGTACATAAAATGTCACGAAAATACACATTCTGTGACGTTTTTTGGAAACATGCATAAAACGTAAAGAAAATGCACACTCAAAAAATGTGTGTTAAATGTCACAGAAATCACATTCTATGACATTTTTTGGTAACGTGCATAAAACGTCATGAAAATGCATATTTAAAAAATGTACATAAAACATCACGAAAATGCACATTCTATGACTTTTTTGAAAACTTACATAAAACGTCACAAAAATGCACATTTAGCGACATTTTGTAGTAACATACATAAAATGTCACGAAAATGCACATTCAGAAAATATGCATATAATGTTATGAAAATGAATATTCTGCGATATTTTTTGGGAAAGTGCATAAAATGTCACAAAAACAAGCATTAAAAAAACGTGCAAAAATGTCACGAAAAGTCACATTCTGCGACGTTTTTTGGAAACGTGCGTAAAACGTCACGAAAATACACATTCAAAAAAACGTGCATAAAACGTCACGAAAATACACATTCAAAAAACGTGCATAAAACATCATGAAAATGCACAGGTTGTTACATTTTTTGGTAACGTGCATAAAATGTCACGAAAATGTACAATCAAAAAATGTCACAAAAATGCACATTTTGTGACATTTTTTGGAAACGTGTGTAAAACGTTAAGAAAATGCACATTAAAAAACGTGCATGAAAAGTCAAAAAATGCACATTCTGTGACGATTTTTGGAAACGTGCATCAAATGTCACGAAAATGCACATTCAAAAAATATGTATAAAATGTCATGAAAATGCACAACCAAATAACATGCATAAAACGTCACAAAAACACGCAACCAAATAACATGCATATAATGTCACGAAAAGTCACATTCTGCGACATTTTTTAGAAACATTTATAAAACGTCACGAAAATATACATTCAAAAAATGCGCATAAAATGTCACAAAAAAGCACATTCTATGACCATTTTTAGAAACGTGCATAGAACGTAATGAAAATGCACATTAAAAAAATGAGCAGGAAATGTCCCAAAATTCACATTCAATGACGTTTTTTAGAAACGTGCATAAAACGCCACAAAAATACATATTCTGTGACATTTTTTGGAATTGTGCATAAAACTTCACAAAAATGTACATTAAAAAATATGCTTAAAATGTCCGAAAATGCACATTAAAAAATATGCATAATATGTCACGAAAATGTACATGTTCTGACATTATTTAGAAATGTGCATAAAATGTCACGAAAAGTTACATACTGCGACGTTGTTCGAAAATGTGCACATAACGTCACAAAAATACACATTCAAAAAATGTGCGTAAAACATCACGATAATGCACATTAAAAAATGTGCATAAAACGTCAAAAAATACACATTCTGTGATGTTTTTTGGAAATATGCATAAAACTTCACGAAAATGTACATTCAAAATTCGTGCAAAAAATGTCACAAAAATGCACATTCTACGACGTTTTTTGGAAGCGTGCATACAACGTCACCAAAACGCACATTCAAAAAACGTGGATAAATTGTCATGAAAATGGACATTCAAAAAACGTGCATAAAAAATCACAAAAATGCACATTCTGTGAAAATTTTTAGAAACGTGCATAAAATGTCACAAAATTGCACATTCAAAAAATGTGCATAAAACATCACAAAAATGCACATTCTTTGATTTCTTTTACAAACGTACATAAAACGTCACAAAAATGCACATTCTTTGATATTTTTTGGAAACGTGCATAAAACGTCAAGAAAATGCACAATAAAAAAAGTGCACAAAACGACACAAAAATGTAAATTCTGAGACATTTTTTGAAAACGTGCATAAAACGTCAAGAAAATGCACAATAAAAAGTGCATAAAACGATACAAAAATGCAAATTCTGAGACATTTTTTGGAAACGTGCATAAAATGTCACGAAAATGCACAATCAAAAAATGTGCAGAAAACGTCACAAAAATGCACATTCTGCGACCTTTTTTTGAAAACGTGCATAAAACGTCATGAAAATGCAAATTCTGTGATGTTTTTTGGAAACGTGGATAAAACGTCAGGAAAATGCTCATTCAAAATACGCTTACAAAACGTTGCAAAAATGCAAATTCTGTGACATTTGTTGGACTTATATTAAACTTTACAGAAAATACACATTCTGTGACATTTTTTGAAAAAATGTATAAATCGTCTCTAAAATGCAAATTCAAAAAACATCATGAAAATGCACATTCTTTGATGTCTTTTAGAAATGTACATAAAACATCACAAAAATGCACATTGTGTGACATTTTCTGGAAACGTGCATAAAACGTCACGAAAATGCACATTAAAAAAACATGCGTAAAATGTCACAAAAAGTCACATTCTGCGACGTTTTTTGGAAACTTGCATAAAACGTCATGAAATTGCACATTAAAAAAAATGCATAAAACATCACAAAAATGCACATTCTGTGATATTTTTTTGGAAAGGTGCATAAAACGTAACAAAAATGCACATTCGGTGACATTTTATGAAAATGTGCAAAAAATGTCACGAAAATGCGCATTCAAAAAACGTGCATAAAATATCACGAAAATGCACATTCTATGACGTTTTTTGGAAACGTACGTAAAATGTCACGAAAATGCGTATTCAAAATGTCACAAAAATACACATTCAAAAAACATGTATAAAACGTCACGAAAATGCATATTCTGTGACATTTTTTTGTAATGTGAATAAAACGTCACAAAAATGTTGTGCTGTTGTTTGGTAACGTGAATAAAATGTCATGAAAATGCACAATCAAAAAATGTGTGTGAAACGTCACAAAAATCACATTCTATGACAATTTTTCGAAACGTGAATACAACGTCATGAAAATGTACATTCAAAAAATGTGCGTAAACATTACGAAAATGCACATTCTGTGATGTTTTTTGGAAACTTGCATAAAACGTCACAAAAAATGCACATTCTGTGACGTTTTTTGGAAACTTGTATAAAACGTCAGAAAAAATACACATTTTGCGACATTTTTTTGAGCCATGTATAAAATGTCACAAAAACACACATTCAAAAAGCATGCAAACAATGTCAGGAAAAGTCACATTATGCGACATTTTTTGGAAACGTGCATAAAAGGTCAAGAAAATGCATATTCAAAAAGCATGCATAAAATGTCATAAAAATGCACATTTTGCAACCTTTTTTGGAAACGTGCATAAAACGTCACAGAAACGCACATTCAAAAAACATGCATAAAACGTCAAGAAAATGCACATTCTGTGACTTTTTTTGGTAACCTGCATAAAACGAAACAAAAATGCACATTCTGTGACATTTTTTGGTAACATGCATAAAACGTCACAAAAATGCTATGATGTTGCTTGGTAACGTGCATAAAATGTCACAAAAAATATGCGTAAAATGTCACGAAAATGCACATTCTGTGATATTTTTTGGAAACTTGCATGAAACATTACAAAAAATGCACATTATGTGATGTTTTTTAGAAACTTGCCTAAAACTTCACAAAAAATGCACATTCTGCGATATTTTTTAGAAAAGTGCAGAAAACGACACAAAAACACACATTCAAAAAACATGCAAAAATGCCATGAAAAGTCTCAATCTGCAACGTTTTTTGGAAACGCGCATAAAACGTCAAAAAAATACACATTCAAAAAACATGCATAAAATGTCACAAAAATGCACAATCTACGACATTTTTTGGAAGCGCGGATACAATGTCACCAAAATGGACATTCAAAAAACGTGCATAAATTGTCATGAAAATGCACATTCAAAAAACGAGCATAAAATATCACAAAAATGCATATTTTGTGTCATTTTTTGAAAATGTGCATAAAATGTCACGAAATTGTACATTCAAAAAATGTGCATAAAACATCACAAAAATGCACATTTTTTTATTTCTTTTACATACGTACGTAAAACGTCACAAAAATGTACATTTTGTGATATTTTTTGGAAACGTGCATAAAACGTCAAGAAAATACACAATAAAAAAGTGCATAAAACGATACAAAAATGCAAATTCTGAGACATTTTTTGGAAACGTGCATAAAATATCACAAAAATGCACAATCAAAAAATGTGCAGAAAACGTCGCAAAAATGCACATTCTGCGACCTTTTTTTGGAAATGTGCATAAAACGTCATGAAAATGCAAATTCTGTGACATTTTTTGAAAATGTACATAAAACGTCATGAAAATGTTCATTCAAAATACGCTTATAAAACGTTGCAAAAATGCAAATTCTGTGACGTTTTTTGGACTTGCATTAAACTTCACAAAAATGCACATTTTATGACATTTTTTGGAAATGTGCATAAAATATCACAAAAATGCACATTTTGTGACATTTTTTGGAAACGTGCATAAAATATCACGAAATTGCACATTCAAAAAATGTGCATAAAATATCACAAAATGCACATTCTTTGATGTCTTTTACAAAAGTACATAAAACGTCACAAAAATACACATTTTGTGATATTTTTTGGAAACGTGCATAAAACGTCAAGAAAATGCACAAGCAAAAAAGTGCATAAAACAACAAAAAATGCCAATTCTGAGACATTTTTTGGAAACGTTCGTAAAATGTCAGGAAAATGCACAATAAAAAATGTGCATAAAACGTCGCAAAAATGCACGTTCTGCGACCTTTTTTTGGAAATATGCATAAAACGTCATGAAAATGCACATTCAAAATATGTGCATAAAACGTCGCGAAACTGCAAATTATGTGACGCGTTTTGGAAACTTGCATAAAACTTCACAAAAAATGCACATTCTGTGAGAGTTTTTGAAAAAATGTATAAATCGCCACAAAATGCAAATTAAAAAAAGTGCAAAAAATGTCGTGAAAAGTCCTTTTTTATGAAATTTTTGGAAACGTTTATAAAATATCATGAAAATACACATTCAAAAAACTTGTTTAAGACGTCACAAAAATGCACATTCAAAACGTCACGAAAATACACATTTAAAAAACATGCATAAAACGTCACGAAAACGAAAATGCACATTCTGTGACATTTTTTAGTAATGTGCATAAAATGTCACAAAAATGTCGTGTTGTTGATTGGTAACTTGCATATAACGTCATGAAAATGCACATTAAAAAAACATGCATAAACTGTCACAAAAATGTACATTTTGTGACGTTTTTTAAAAATGTGCATAAAACATAATAAAAATGTACATTCAAAAAACGTGCGTGCAACGTCACAAAAATCACATTCTATGACATTTTTTGGAAATGTGCATACAACATCACAAAATTGCACATTCAAAAAACATGCATAAAACGTCACGAAAATGCACATTCTACGACATTTTTTGAAACATGCATAAAACGTCACAAAAACACAGATTCAAAAAACTTACAAAAAATACCACAAAAGTCACATTCTGCAACATTTTTTGGAAACATGCATAAATCGTCACGAAAATGCACATTCAAAAAACATGCATAAAATGTTATGAAAATGCACATTCTATGGCATTTTTGGTAACCTGCATAAAACGAAACGAAAATGCACATTCTGTGACGTCTTTTGGTAACGTACATAAAACGTCACAAAAATGCTATGATGTTGTTTGGTAACGTGCATAAAACGTCATAAAAATGCATATTCAAAAAAATGTGCATAAAATGTCACAAAAATGCACATTCTTTGACCTTTTTTGGAAACTTGCACAAAATATAATGAAAATGCACATTCAAAAAATGTGTGTGAAACGTCACAAAAATCACATTCTATGATATTTTTTGAAAACGTGGATACAACGTCATGAAAATGCACATTCAAAAAACTTGCATAAAACATCACGAAAATGCACATTCTATGATGTTTTTTGAAAATTTGCATAAAACATCACAAAAAATGCACATTCTGTGACTTTTTTTGAAAACTTGGAAAAACGTCACAAAAATACACATTCTACGACATTTTTTTGAAACATACATAAAACGCCACAAAAACGCACATTGAAAAAACGTGCAAAAAATGTTACGAAAAGTCACATTCTGCGACATTTTTTGGAAACGTGTATAAGACGTCACGAAAATGCACATTCAAAAAACAAGCATAAAATGTCATGAAACTACACATTTTGTGACGTTTTTTAGAAATGTGCATAAAACATCATGGAAATGCACATTCAAAAAACATGCATAAAACGTCACGAAAATGCACATTCTGTGACGTTTTTTGGTAACCTGCATAAAATAAAACAAAAATGCACATTCTGTGACGTTTTTTGATAACCTGCATAAAACGTCAAAAAAATGCTATGATGTTGTTTGGTAATGTGCATAAAATTTTATGAAAATGCACATTCATAAAACGTGCATAAAATGTCATAAAAATTCACGTTCTCTGACTTTTTTGGAGACGTGCATAAAACGTAATGAAAATGCACATTCAAAAAACGTGCATGAAACGTCACAAAATCACATTCTATGACCTTTTTTGGAAACGTGCATAAAATGTCATGAAAATGCACATTCAAAAAACATGCATAAAACGTCACGAAAATGCACATTCTTTGACTTTTTTGGAAACTTGCATAAAAAGTCATGAAAATGCCCATTAAAAAACGTGCATGAAACTTCATGAAAATTACATTCTGTGACGTTTTTTGAAACGTGCATAAAACGTCACAAAAATGCACATTCTGTGACGTTTTTTGGAAACGTGCATTAAATGTCACGAAAATGCACATTCAAAAAACATGCATAAAATGTCATGAAAATGCACATTCTGTGACCTTATTTGGAAACGTGCATAAAATGTCACAAAAATACACAGTCAAATAACATGCATAGAATGTCACAAAAAGTCACATTTTGCGACCATTTTTAGAAACATGCATAAAACGTCACGAAAGTACACATTAAAAAAACGTGCATAAAACGTCACAAAAAACACATTCTATGACTTTTTTTGGAAACGTTCATAGAATGTAATGAAAATGCACATTCAAAAACCGAGCATGAAATGTCACAAAATTCACATTAAATGACATTTTTTGGAAACGTGCATAAAAAGTCACAAAAATGGACATTCTGTGACTTTTTTGGAAATGTGCATAAAACTTCACGAAAATGCATATTCAAAAAACATGCATAAATTGTCATGAAAATGCACATTCTGTGACGTTTTTTGGAAACGTGCATAAATCGCCACGAAAATGCACATTTAAAAAACGTGCATAAAATGTCACAAAAAGTCACATTCTGCGACTTTTTTGGAAATGTGCATAAAACGTCACGAAAATGCACATTCAAAAAAACATACGTAATATGTCTTGAAAATGTACATGCTGCGACGTTGTTTGGAAATGTGCATAAAACGTCACGAAAATGCACTTTCAAAAAACGTGCGCAAAATGTCGCAAAATGCACATTCAAAAAACCTGCATAAAACGTCATAAAAATGCATATTCTGTGATGTTTTTTAGAAATGTACACAAAACGTCACAAAAATGCATATTCTGTGATATTTTTCTGGAAAAGTGCATAAAACGTCATGAAAATGCACATTAAAAAAACATGCATAAAATGTCACAAAAAGTCACATTCTGCGACATTTTTTGGAAACTTGCTTCAAACGTCATGAAATTGCACTTTCAAAAACATGCACAAAGTGTCACAAAAATGCACATTCTGTGATGTTTTTTGGAAAGGTGCATAAAACGTGATAAAAATGCACATTCTGTGACATTTTATGGAAATGTGCAAAAAATGTCACGAAAATACACAGTTAAAAAATGTGCTTAAAATGTCACGAAAATGTACATTTTGTGATGTTTTTTGGAAACGTGCATAAAAGATCACGAAAATGCACATTCAAAAAACGTGCATAAAATGTCACGAAAAGTCACATTCTGCAAATTTTTTAAAAAATGTGCATCAAACATCACGAACATGCAAATTCAAAAAACATGCATTAAATGTAACAAAAATGTACATGTTGCGACATTGTTTGGAAATGTGCAGAAAACGTCATGAAAATGAACATTCAAAAGATGTGCACAAAATATCACGAAAATGCACATTCTGTGACGTTTTTTGGAAACGTGCATAAAACATCTTGAAAATACACATTCAAAAAACGTGCATGAAACGTCACAAAAATGCACATTCTACGTCCTTTTTGGAAACGTGCATAAAACGTCACAAAAAATGCACATTCTGTGACATTTTTTGGAAACGTGTATAAAACGTCATAAAAATGCACATTCAAAAAACGTGCATAACATGTCACAAAAAGTCACATTATGCGACGTTTTTTGGAAACGTGCAAAAAATGTCACAAAAATGCACATTCAAAAAACGTGCATAAAGCGTCACGAAAATGCATATTCTTTGACATTGTTTGGAAATGTGTATAAAATATCACGAAAATTCACATTCAAAAAACGTGCATAAAACGTCACAAAAATGCACATTCTGTGACGTTTCTTGGAAACGTGCATAAAACGTCACGAAAATGCACATTCAAAAAACGTGCATAAATTGTTAAAAAAATTCACATTTTGTGACGTTTTTTGAAAGCGTGCATAAAACGTCACAAAAATGCAAATTCAAAAAAAGTGCATAAAGCGTCACGAAAATGCACATTCTGTGACATTGTTTGGAAACTTGCATAAAACGTCACGAAAATTCACATTAAAAAAAGGTGCATAAAACGTCACAAAAATGCACATTCTGTGATGTCTTTTGAAAACGTCCATAAAATATCGTGAAAATGCACATTCAAAAAACGTGTATAAAACGTTACAAAAATGCACATTTTGTTACGTTTTTTGGAAGCATGCATAAAAAGTGACGGAAATGTACATTCAAAAATTGTGCATAAAACGTCATGAAAAGTTATATGCTGCAAAGTTGTTCGAAAATGCGCACATAACGTCACAAAAACGCACTTTCAAAAAATGTGCATAAAATATCACGATAATGAACATTCAAAAAACGTGCATAAAACATCACGAAAATGCACATTCAAAATTCGTGCAAAAAAAGTCACAAAAATGTGCATTCTATGACATTTTTTAGAAACGTGCATACAACGTCACCAAAATGCACATTCAAAAAACGTGGATAAATTTTCATGAAAATGAACATTCAAAAAACATGCGTAAAACATCACAAAATTGCACATTCTGTGACATTTTTTGAAAACGCACATAAAATGTTACGAAATTGCACATTCAAAAAATCTGCATAAAACATCATAAAAATGCACATTCTTTGATGTCTTTTACAAACGTATGTAAAACGTCACAAAAATGCACATTCTGTGATATTTTTTGGAAACGTGCATAAAGCGTCAAGAAAATTCACAATCAAAAGAGTGCATAGAACGACACAAAAATGCAAATTCTGAGACATTTTTTGGAAACGTGCATAAAATGTCACGAAAATGCACAATAAAAAAAGTGCACAAAACGTAGCAAAAATGCACATTCTGCGACCATTTTTTAGAAACGTGATCATGAAAATGCAAATTATGTGACTTTTTTGGAAACGTGCATAAAACGTTATGAAAATGCACATTCAAAATACATGCATAAAACGTCGCAAAAATGCAAATTTTGTGATGTTTTGTGGAAACTTGCATAAAACTTCACAAAAAATGCACATTCTGTGACATTTTTGAAAAAATGTATAAATCGTCACAAAAATGAAAATTAAAAAAATGTGCAAAAAATGTCGTGAAAAGTTACTTTTTGCGACGTTTTTTGAAAACGTGCATAAAATGTCACAAAAATACACATTTAAAAAACGTGTTTAAAACGTCATGAAAATGCACATTCTTTGAGATCTTTTAAAAATGTACATAAAACGTCACAAAAATGCACATTGTGTGACATTTTTTGGAAACGTGCATAAAGTATCATGAAAACGCACTTTCAAAAAAACAACGTTTTTAAGAAATGACATAAAACGTCACGAAAATGCACATTCAAAAAACGTGCATAAAATGTCACAAAAAGTCACATTCTGCGACATTTTTTAGAAACTCGCATAAAACATCTTGAAATTGCACATTAAAAAAGTGTATAAAGCGTCACAAAAATGCACATTAAGTGATGTTTTTTTGGAAAGGTGCATAAAAGGCCACAAAAATACACATTTGGTGACATTTTGTGGAAATGTACAAAAAATGTCACAAAAATGCACAATCAAAAAACGTGCATAAAATGTCACAAAAATACACATTTTATAATGTTTTTTAAAACGTGCATAAAACGTCACGAAAATGAACATTCAAAAAACGTACATAAAATGTCACGAAAAGTGACATTCTGCGATATTTTTTGGAAACATGCATAAAACGTCACGAACATGCAAATTAAAAAAACATACAAAAAATGTCACAAAAATGTACATGCTACGACATTTTTTGGAATTGTGCAGAAAACGTCATGAAAATGCACATTCAAAAGACATCCACAAAATATGACAAAAATACACATTTTGTGACATTTTTTGAAAACGTGCATAAAATGTCCTGAAAATACAAATTATAAAAACATGCATGAAATGTCACGAAAATGCACATTCTGTGACCTTTTTCAAAAAAAATGCATAAAATGTCATGAAAATGCACATTTTGTGAGGTTTTTTGGAAACGTGCATAAAATCTCATGAAAACACACATTCAAAAAAGGTGCGTGAAACGTCACAAAAATGTACATTAAAAAATGTGCATAAAGCATCACGACAATGCACATTCTGTGACATTGTTTGAAAACGTGCATAAAACGTCACAAAAATTCACATTAAAAAAAGAATCATAAAGCGTCACGAAAATGCACATTTTGTGTCGTTTTTTGGAAACGTGCATAAAACGTCGCAAAAATGCACATTCAAAAAAGGTGCTTAAAACGTTACAAAAAGGCACATTTTGTGACATTTTTGGAAATGTGCATAAAATGTCACAGAAATGCACATTCAAAAAATATGGATAAAACGTCACGAAAAGGTACATACTGCGACGTTGTTTGAAAATGTGCATATAACGTCGTAAAAATGCACATTCAAAAAAGTGCATAAAACATCACAATAATGCACATTCAAAAAACGTGCATAAAATGTCAAAAAAATGCATATTCTGTGATGTTTTTTGGAAACATGCATAAAACGTCACGAAAATGCACATTCAAAAGTCGTGCAAAAAAAGTCACAAAAATGCACATTCTATGTCGTTTTTGGAAACGTGTATACATCGTCACGAAAATGCACATTAAAAAAACATGAATAAATTGTCAATAAAAAGCACATTAAAAAAGTGCATAAAACATAAAAAAATTTCACACTCTGTGACATGTTTTGAAAATGTGCATAAAATGTCACAAAATTGCACATTTAAAAAATGTGCATAAAACATCACAAAAATGCACATTCTTTGATGTCTTTTAGAAACGTAAGTAAAACGTCAAGAAAATGCACAATCAGAAAAGTGCATAAGATGGCACGAAAATGCAAATTCTGCGACATTTTTTCGAAATGTGCATAAAATGTTACAAAAATGCATAATAAAAAATGTTCATAAAACGTTGCAAAAATGCACATTCTGCGACCTCTTTTTGGAAACGTGCATAAAACATCATGAAAATGCAAATTCTATGACGATTTTTGGAAACGTGCATAAAATGTCCTGAAAATACACATTCAAAATACGTGCATAAAATGTCACAAAAATGTACATTCTGTGACGTTTTTTGGAAACTTGCATAAAACTTTACAAAAAATGCACATTCTGTGACATTTTTTAAAATGCAAATTCAAAAAACGTGCAAAAAATGTCATGAAAAGTCACTTTTTGCGACGTTTTTTGAAAACGTGCATAAAATGTCATGAAAATGCATATTCTTTGATGTCTTTTGGAAACGTACATAAAACGTCACAAAATACACATTGTGTGACATTTTTTAGAAACGTGCATAAAACGTCACAAAAATGCACATTAAAAAAATGTGCATGAAACGTCACGAAAATGCACATTCTGTGACATTTTTTGGTAACGTGCATAAAAAATCACGAAAATGTACTTTCAAAAAATGTGCATAAAATGTCACGAAAATGCACATTCTGTAATTTTTTGGAAATTTACATAAAACGTCTTGAAAATGCACAATAAAAAAATGTGCATGAAACGTCACGAAAATACACATTCTGTGACGTTTTTGGAAAGGTGCATGTAACATCCCGTTACCGATGTGAGGGCATATCGGTAATTTGGATGGATTGAGTAGTGAGTGCATTCATGATTGAA
>JANIHY010079436.1:0-17379 GCA_027479065.1 Erythroxylum brevipes
AAATTACAATAAAGAAAAAATAAACTAAGAGTTGACGATGAAACATTATTACAGTATGTAGGACGGCAAAAAAAAAAGAAGAACATTTCGATAATCCCTTCTTTGGGCCTTTCTAAGATGTTTGGCTTATTCTGCAGTAGCCATAGAGGTCTTCTCGATCTAGTTCTGCTATTCCAGCATTCCTTCCACAATTCCCTTAAATACATACACATGAAAGAAGACAGTGAAACAAAATAAGCCAACACACATATATTACCAAATAAAAAAATTCATTACCGCGCAGAAAGAGTATCACAAACATATGAACTCGAGAAAATTGAAAAGGTACTTATCTATATTATATCTGACTCAAGGTACTTAAGAATTCGAGTGGCAGTAAATTGTTTGAGGAATACGTTACAAGCTTAGGACAAGATCATGACAATCTCATTGTTCATCAGTTGAGCGTTTACCAATTGCTTGGAATTAATTGGAAAATGTTAGTTAAAACGTATGGTACGAAAAAGGACACGACCATATATAGACTGTTTAGCTTGATAGGAATCTGAGACAAAAATTCACGATTCCTGGGTTGTGTCTGCAATTAATCTTCAAAGCCTTAGTTTATATTGGTTATCATGTGCTGGCAAGCAATTTTACTGTTTGTTAATGCACAATTATATTCGGCTCACTCTGTGTGGTCCAAGTGTACTCTGCGCTTTCAAAGTCAAAGCCATAAGGACTTTTCGTTGCTTATTGCTAGTATTTCCTTATTATTATAGATTAAGAAAAGCTGTTGCCGGTGAGCTTATATCTCGTGGTTAGGAAAGCTTTGAAACATATATCGTATGGAAAGAAAAGCAGAACAACATAATGTGTAAGAGGATTCTATAACACTGAGTTAATTACCTTTTCATTTTAATCATGGTTGTTAATATCCAGTTAAAGTTTCATTATAACACAAAGTTTGAAGAGATTCAATAATATATAGTCTTATCCACCTTGTCAGTGGATGAAATCCTCCCGCATAGAGTAGGAACTGAGTTTTTAGTACAGAGATCTCATCCTTTGTTAACCATCTATTATTACAAAAAGTAGGTATACTTCTGAAAAGTTCATTCTTAAAACCTCCATCCAAATATATGCAATAGTAGTTCATCAATTATGCTCTCTTTGTAACAATTTTATAGCTAAAACAATAGATTATAGTTGTTCTCTGATCAGACTTGCAGAGTAGCCGATGCAATAACCGTGCAACAAATCCTCAATCAGATTAAATATGAAGCATGCAATCATGTGTTTGAATTTACGAGGTCTTTGTCTCATCTCTAACACACTATTAAATAGTATTACTACTAACTATTTCGAGAGTTCCAACGTACATAATTAGCCAATGATATAGATATGACTTGTAATATATGCTCTAAGCATGCGTGGTTGCTTGGTTGTCATGGAGCTGGATTATATAATTGCTCTAGGTGCATTTAATTACCTTCCTTTTCTTTAACAACAAACTTAAATTAAGACGGGGAAAAAACTAAAAACCCGGAGTAGATGAGCATATGAATTCAACAAAACAAAAAAAAAAAAAGATTTCTTGGCAAGGTATAAATAAAGGAAACCTTATCTATAAGCTTGTGTGGACGCTCTTGGATCACATTTCTAATAGAGTATACAAGTTATTTGTATTATACAATGCTGGACAGGAACTCAATTTCAGTTACAGCTAGCGAAGACCTACTCTTGTATATTACCATTATTGAGAGAGAGAGAGAGGAAGAGAAATTGAGCACATGGATGAGGAGTATAAAAAGTTTCCACAAAAAGGCAATTCTTGTACATTACAAGATATTATGTGGTAAAAAAAATAATATAGCAGAAATGAAAAAAAAATGGAAGATGGGAAAAGGGTAATTCTTTCTTTTAGATGAATCAGAGACTTAACATAACAGTATCAACGAATTAATTATTGATTCACATCTTTAAATTATGAATCAAGTAGGATTTGAAAAAGTACACACTAGTCGTGTTTTCTAATGCAATTGAAGATTATTCCCGTGGTCTAGCATGATTTGACTAGCAGATTCTTGTTAAATAGATTACAAGAAACAAACACTTGATTAGACTTGGTATTATTTGTCTTGTTCCAAAAGGTTGAATCCCTAATTCTAAGGGCCTTCAGTTGCAGGCCCGATCATCGTTGGAGGATTGAATCACGGTATAATCTTGGTCAGCCCCCTAACAGAACGGTCCATTACCTCTCGTTATCAGGAATCAAACCTAAGATTTTGTTCTAATTGAACCTATTAATTGGCCAACTAAGCTACCCTTGCGGGCTTGGTATTATTTGTCTTGACATCTATAGAGGTGGTCAAAGCCAAAACGTAGGACTCAGCTCCTAGAGACTAGAGAGCTTTGGATGCTAGCTATACAACTATGGCTTACGACATGCATGATTTGAGAAATGAACAAAAACCCGAATTTTGTTGATCCTAAACGTAAGCATCAAATGCTCAACCTTTAGGAAACTTCGAACATGTAACAAGAGCGTAGTCGTCTTTCGTCGGTGCATTGTCTGAAATCGACATATGAGACGACCTTGAGTGCTCCATTGAGACTATACCTTAAAATCCAGCTTTAAGTAGACCCTTCTGGGGTTCACAAAACGTGTTTTTCTCTTAAGCACATCATGACTCACTCTTAATCACATATCCCAATTCATATAAATATACTATACAAGACAAATGTTTAAGGTGAAGGGAAGCTAGAAAGGAGGACATATATCCATATATAATATAATTAGTGATATAGTTTTATTAGAAGCCTCCTACCAAAGTCAATAGTGAATTCTGAACAACCAAATATTGTATTATTATCTCCGTTTGACATGATCTCTTGATGATTAGTACAAATATTCCGGCGTGGCAGGTCCCTATTGGTATTGTATCTTCCAAGAAGATTCATGCCTTATGATTGGGATGCAAAGGAACATGCTAATATCCTAGAATCATTGTTAACCTCTTTATCTAACTTCAATTTTCTATCTTGAAGATAAATAATTAAGTTTTTTTTTTTGAAATCAGATAAATAATTAAGTTCTCACTAAGGATAAAAGAAACAACTTAACCGACATATATGCCACTCAATTAAGAAATTTGATTATGGATACATCACCTCTAAAAAAACCACAAAGAAGACACAAATTTTGGGATCGTTAAAATAAATGGCCTTTTATTGATATTTTTAAAAAACTTTAACGATGAAGTAATCCAATATTAAAAATCTTAATGTTTCTTGAAACATTTATGCTCTATTTTTCAAGTTGGAAGCACAATTTCAAGTTTTTAGCAGATGTTATTTTTGGATAATGCGTTGTGACAAATTAACACCAATACTTAAATTATAATTTAATTGAATTATTCTTCTCTTGTATAAAATAAAATTTTTCTTTTAATATCAATTTATGGACAAAGTTCATAAAAGAAATGCATATTAAAATTAAGCTCTCAATTTTAAATCCATGAACCATGTGGGCCCTTGATAAATTCACATTGCTATGGTAGGAATTAGGTGAAGTGTGGCATGTGACACTAGAAAATCAATTAAAACAGACAAAAAATGCAGAAGATTCAAAGCCAAGTTATATGCAATCATGTATATAATTAACGATAACAAAATCCCAATTATTTATTTTTATTAGAGTATAGTAATCTCACATGTCGGTTATTACTACAACTTATGGTGATTCCTGCCTACCGTCAAGGGTGGCAAGCTGAAATCAGAAGCATGTAAGGACACGAAACGGTTCCTTTCGCTGAAGCTTGTACTCCAAATCCACAACATGAAAGTGACAAACTTGGCCCTCTTCAAGCTTTTTTTTTTACTAAATCAGATGTTGACAGATTGAGCTGTTGTCAAGTAAGGAAAATAAAGAAAGAAACTTCAATGTCTTACAAATAACCAATCACTTTCTTATTTGTAAAACCTAATTAATTGCAGTGTGACGTTGATTAAAGAAGGTTCATATATCGTTCAAGCACTCTAGCTAGCTGTGAGTAAATTAAGCTCAAGTTCTATCACCACTTTGACCTGTCTTTTTCCTTCCTATATTCAAGTCCTATGTACATGTAAGCTATGCATAGGCATGGAACCTATAGAACTTCTTGGGTGCTTCCTTTCTGTGCTGCTACTAAGTTGTAATCCACTTCAGGAACTCAGTACGCTGCTTCAGGGATAGATTAACTTTATTTGTAGAATACATTGCTCTCTTGTGGGTACCTAACACACTAATTAAAACCATTTTAGACTATTGTCCATACTGAGTGCTTCTGACCTTTTGTTAATCCTTATACTAACTTAAGACCAGAAGCTTACTCATCCGGAGATTCTAATATACGGCACCTTTTTTTAGTAACACTTTGAAGCTCATTAACCGTCTCACTATTTGCTGATTATCATTATTAAGAGCAAGAAAGAAACACGTATAAATACGCATTTGGTGATTAGGACGGCGTGGGTTCCAATAACGCCTTGATCGAGGAGTCCAGATCTCCTGTCTAATATTATGGTGTCTTATTATATCCAATGAATCTCAGCTGTTTATTTATGTAGGTCCTGTGTAGGTCTCGCGTGGATCCTGCACAGGTTCCACAAAATAAATGGTTGAGATTTTATGAGATAGAATAAGACAGGGTAATATTAGACAGAAGATCTTGGTTCTTGGTCGAGTATATATGTTTATTTAAAATAAAAAAAAAATTCTTATTTGTAAAAATTTTCTTTAATTATTAACAAAATACCTGTTAGGAATTAATATTTACATTGCTTACTAACGTTAACAACATTTAACTATTATATATTTATTGAATCATAGTTGATAGAGCCTACGTATGAACGACAATTATTCACTTCCAATTTTGAGCAACGTTAATAGCGAGCATATTCAAATACAGACAACAATCAACTACCACCAACACCTGGTAAAAGAAAGAAGAAAATCACGAATATAAAATATTTACTGGCTCTCACTTAATTGCAGGCAAGCCGTGTATATATATATACTTCAAATGTTTTTTGTTGTAGTAGTACTTGGCTTGGAAATTGTGTAAGGATTGATTCATTTTAGTAGTGAACAACGATTTAGGATTCTTTCAAGTGGACAATATATGTTAAATTTTTATATAATTGGGACAAAATAAACTGAGTACGTACAAGTTTAAATGAGATTCCATCCTAAAACCAATTGATTTTAAGAGGAGTAACTCATTAAGCTTATATGCATGCTCAAGATCATATATTCTTGCGATGTGGGACAAAATCTCACTTATATTTCAACACGCTCCCCTCACGTGTGAACTAATTTACGGCCCAACACGTGCCACAGTTTATCGTGACAAGGTGGTGACGAGTAATTCAAGAACAATCCGCTTTGATACTATGTTAAATTTTTATATAATTGAGCCTAAATAAACTGAATATATATAAGTTCAAATGAGATTCCATCCTAAAACCAATTGGTATTAGGAGGAGTAACTCATTAAGGTTATATCCATGCTCAAGGTCATATATTCTTTCGACATGGGACAAAGTCCCACTTATATTTCAACAATATATTATAACTGCTCACAACTACTATTGTTCAGAAATTAACCTTCCACATCTAGGAGAAGAACCTTGGTTGATTTTTGTCTCTCTCTGACAGGCCAAAGCCGCCGAACAGTCGTCATGGACAACTTGTTGTTTCACGTCCTTTAATTATTCTTTCCCTTTTTATCTCTGCAATGCGATCTATCTTTTTAATGCAGATCTCAGGCTGTTGAGTTACTTGCACATGGTGATTCGTCTAGTCCCTCGTCCATTCATAATTTAAAAGAGCCACACATATTCTTCTCATCATCGACTGTTCTTTCTCTTTTTGATTCCAATTGTTTATTCCTTCTTCTCTGGGGTTTTGTATATTCTCTTGGTTTGTTAGTTGAAAAATTGAAATCTATTTCTACGAACAACATAATCTTGACAAGTATCTCAACTCTTACATGGAGGCATGGAGATGTAGCATATAAACTAGCACATTTAGATCTGCATATGCAAGCATTTTCTCATAGTGTTTAAGCCTTAATCACTCAATAGTAAGACAGGACAACCATCCCCTCAAAAGTCATTAACTTAATTTGATCATTTATAATGACTTGCTAATGGGTGGTTACGAGGAAAATGATGACTTTTCAAGACAAAAAAAGCTTACCAGGTTGACTTTCCATGGAGAATCCAGAACTTGCATGTGAACTTGTGACTGACATGGAAAAGTCATCAGGAATGTGCTTTTGCCCGGATATGATTAGAGAGAGCTTGTGAACTGAATTTGGATAATTAGTACCCTTCCTAACTACAATCCTTAAACCCTAATGACCTTATAAATTCTGATGCAATTGTGGGCCCATAATATCTTCTCAAAGCTTCTCCTTTGTCTTAAATTTTTGTTCCCAAATCAGAATCTTAATCTTGTGTAAATTCATATCTTTGTCAGATCACTGGAGCTTAACTACTCATAGATATCATCAACACATTCATGCTCGCTATGTATTCTTCGTGTAGGTTGCAGCATATTTGGTTTCAGCAAAGCAAAATTTTTTAAGTTTTGCCGACGTTTATGCATCTGGTTAGTAATAGGTTGGGAAGTGGGGGCTTAGAGTTTAACTACCATCATTACTTATCTAAAGAAAGTGAAAATATCAAGTTCTCAACTGGTCTGACTATTTTGCAATCGCACTATTTCCTTTATGTCTTAGTTATCTAAAGCAAGTGAAAAATATCAAGTTCTCAACTGGCCTGACTATTTTGCAATCGTTCTATTTCGTTTTGGTCTTCCTGCTTTTTGGGCAACGTCTTGAATGTAGCATCATGTATGAAACTATAAGAAGATAATCCAAAGAAGTAAGAGTAGTCTGACAGTAATGATATGGAGATGGGAGGTCACCCACCCCTCATCAACCACCTTATTCGTTCCGGATCTTATGAAGATTTGAGTTAAAGAAAGGTTTGGAGAATGTGACAGAAGCGAACAGTTGTCATGGAGTTAAAAAAAATTGCATCTGTAGAAGGCGAGGTTTCGATTTTGCTTACATTAGAGTATCAATGATTCATATTTTATTCTGTTTCATTGTGGTGAGAACTAGGCAAGTTGTGGGGACCCTTTTTATTATGTCAAAGCCTCAGACACTCCCTATATATTACGAGAGTTCTTGACAAAGGTTTCATTCAAGCAGTTTTGTCTTCTCCACTCTTTTCTTTCTCTCTACTCCTTTTTTCTCTATCACTTTCTCGTTCATACTCAATCTTATTTTTTAGGACAAAACCTACAGATATAGCCAGGAAACTTAAAGCAGAAGTCATGGCCATAGAGATTGAACAACCTACTACTGTTGAGCTATCGAAAATTGCAGTCTCTAAAACCCATGGAGAGGACTCTCCATATTTTGCAGGATGGAAAGCATACGATGAAGATCCTTATCATGACGCAGAAAACCCATCAGGAGTCATACAGATGGGACTCGCAGAAAATCAAGTGAGTCTCTTGATCCCTTTCTTTCTTAGCAAACTTAAGCTCAATGTGATCTTCGTCAATACAAAGCTAAAATCCTTCCTTTTGCTCACTGAACAGGTCTCATTCGATTTGTTGGAAGAATACTTGGCGAAACATTCCGAAGCATCTAGCTTTGGAAATGGAGCACTAAGCTTTAGAGAAAATGCCTTGTTTCAAGATTATCATGGACTCAAATCGTTCAGACAGGTACTTTCTTTGACCCATATATGTAATGACTTACTATAACTTACTTAAAAGAAGGACAATTCTGACATTTCTTGTGCACTTGGTCACAGGCAATGTCAAATTTCATGGAACAAATTAGAGGAGGAAGAGCAAAATTTGACTCAGATAGAGTAGTCCTCACCGCCGGTGCTACTGCAGCTAACGAGCTCTTAACATTCATTCTAGCAGATCCTGGTGATGCTTTGCTTGTTCCAACTCCATACTATCCAGGGTAAGTATTCAGCTGTCTCCAAAAACATTCTACTTCCGAGCTCATTTTCTATGGGTTTAATGCTTTCGTTCCCGACCTCACCATTTAACATTATTTCGAACATCTCTTGCAGATTTGATAGAGATTTAAGGTGGAGGACTGGTGTAAACATTGTTCCAATTCATTGTGACAGCTCCAACAATTTCCAAGTTACTCCTGAAGCCTTGGAATCTGCATACAGAGAAGCAGCAGCCTTGAACCTCAAAGTGAGAGCAGTTCTGATAACAAATCCATCAAACCCGTTGGGTGCTACGATCCAACGCTCAGTCTTGGAAGAGATTCTTGATTTCGCAGTACGCAAAAACATCCATCTCGTGTCGGATGAAATCTACTCAGGATCCACGTTCGCGTCATCCGAATTCATCAGCATTGCTGAGATTCTTGAATCTCGTGGATACAAAGATTCAGAGAGAGTGCACATTGTCTACAGCCTCTCCAAAGATCTTGGCCTTCCAGGTTTCAGGGTCGGAACAATTTACTCCTACAACGATAAGGTTGTTACCACTGCAAGAAGGATGTCTAGTTTCACCTTGATTTCTTCTCAGACACAACATCTGCTGGCTTCCATGTTGTCAGACAAGAAATTTACTGAAAATTATATCAAGACAAATAGGGAGAGACTGATGAAGAGATATAACATGATTATTGAAGGTTTGAGAAGCGCTGGGATAGAGTGCTTGAAAGGGAATGCTGGGTTGTTTTGTTGGATGAATTTAAGCCAGTTGTTGGCGGAACCCACAAGAGAAGGTGAACTGGTTCTTTGGAAGTCCATACTTCGTGAGGTGAAGCTAAACATATCTCCAGGATCTTCCTGTCATTGCTCCGAACCAGGTTGGTTTAGAGTGTGTTTTGCTAATATGAGTGAGCAGACACTAGAAGTTGCACTCAACAGACTACAAGACTTCATGGATCAAAGGAAAGCAAAGGGCAACTAAGACAATTTACGGTTAATTCCTACCATAATTTTTTAATGGCTGTGGCCATTTTATTCTTTTAGTTTATAAAACCCTCTTCAAGAACCGGGTTTTTGCTAAGTTATATCAATATATACTGTATATCAGAACGAAGATGAAAATTCTTCTGTTTTCTTGCTCTCCCGAGCAAGTTTCCTGGTAACTCCGTCTCGTTGTAAGTTTCCTGGTAACTCCATCTCGCTGTAAGTTGTTATAATACAAGAAAATTTCCTTTGAACTCTATGTTGTTTTGTCTATGACTCAGTAATTTCTTCATTGGTCGTCATGTTCTTATTACTTGTCAACTAATCAAATTCGATACTAAATGACTTCCATGAAAGTTTCTACGAAATTAGGATATGCTAATGCACTTGTTATTTCTCCCTATGCCCTTATATCCAGTTTGAATCATTGCATAAAGAATACTTCCTAAATTAAACCTTTCCAAAAATCTACTCCCAGAACTTGACTTGGTGGTTAGGAGATGCTTAATTCTTCATCAACACCATAATTTGTAAAGGAAAAAAAGATTATCCATATGGTGTATAAATCCAATTTGGTCGTAATATTACATATACGAAAATGCCTTACCGTATTTGCTTACTAATCACTACTTAAATTGTATATTATGCAAGTTTTTTAGTTCTCACTTTTGCGGGGTCGTTACTCCTACTTCACGTGGCAAACTAGTCAACGTAGTTGGGTTGTTTCAGAGACTGTTACAACATAAACAAATGTATTTAGTAGTGTCTTATCAACATTCTTTTCGACATAATCTGTAATTAAGGGACCAGACGGCTGAAAAGATTACGATGATTAAGCAACCTAATGGGACCAAAAGCAGTCCCCTATGGCTAGGTTGGAAAGTTGGACTCTTAACACCTTTGACATTTACTTGTTTTCTTTTCACCACCTGCAGCTGTCGTGGCTCGAATTGTTTAACACTAGCGTGATTAAGATGTAACAATAATTACACAAGATATGCATGGGCTTGATTAAGGTATAATTATTGTATAAGATTTGCTATGCTTAACTTCTAAAAGTTTTTAAGTTTTTGCGTGTGATCATCGCTCAGCACCAACCATCAAATGGTCCACACAAGAGGAACCAAATATATTGCAGCTGATCACGAGTAGTATAATATCGTTCACACTTGTTCAACACTGTATAGATATATACCAGCAAACTGGAACTAAACTACTTATGCCTTAATTACATTATTTGTATGGTATAATGGCGTATCATGTGATTACTTTTTTATGCTAATATATGGAAGGAAGAGCATGATAGCGTTTGCGACTAACTGTATTGAATAGAAGACATAGGCTTCTGACTGTCTTTGAATGAGAAAGAGTTGTAATTGAATTGATTAATTTATTTCTACCAAATTATGATCTCTAGGAGGAAGAAGAAGAAGATTTGAGGGCACTGAAGATATGAGGAAATTGCAGGCTTACCATCCCAATGAAGGGTTGTGACCATCATGGATGGAAGTTAAGTATAAGATTCAACTTTATTATGTACTTGTAAAAGGCCACATTCAATAAAATTGAAAGCAAGTCTACACAGAATAATTTGATGCCATGAACAAGATTAAGATCTTATCCTTAATCTTTTAACATTAAAATTTTTCAATGCATCAGAAAGGGAACGATTAGAAGAGTTTCCTCTTACAGATTGAGCATGGCTTTTTTTTTAGCTTCAACAGAACATTGGTAATTGGTCAAAAAAAATTTATGAACTTAGGAATCTTTTAGTTCTACTTATTGGAATATTTGAGAGTGTGCCATTTGACTAATTGGCTTATCGCCCACATTCTAACCTCCTATCAAACCAGATCAGCAGTTTGGATTTGATATGCTAATCTATAACTCTTCAAAATGCTTTTTACCACATACTTTAATAATTCCTCTCAGTTTCTTTTAAGATAGCTTTGTTTTTCCGTGGCTCAAAGGGCCAAAGTCAACTGCCTAGTTTTCCTGGAAATGATGCCTCATTAAATTATATATGGTAATTCCTCAGTCCAAATTACTTGCTGCTTACTTCAAAGTTTCCATTCAAATTCACCATTTCTGAGAAATTAGTCATTTATCACTTCAAGGCCAAGGAAGGTTAGTATTTTCTTTTCGTATATACTGAAATAATGTTGGAATTGGATCCATCCATCTTGTTGCATTAGACTTGGTATTAAGAAAATGAATCCTGACAAATGAGGAGAAACATGTTCGTGATGAACATATGGTCAAGATTCAATATTTCACACATATGGATGGTTAAAAATGGAGGGAGGCATAAATGGGCTCTGTGGTTCCTCACACGTTGATGCAGTCCCTTCTTTCTTTTCACTTGGTCTTCATGTGAATATGGTCGTTGGGATTATACCTTTTCTCTATTCTTCTTTGACAAATTCTTAATGCCTACACCAACCTCTTTTTATCATTTTCTAAATGTCAACCATTACACAATCTTCTGACCCTGATGATGACTAGCTCTCATTAACTCCCCAAAAGAACAGATAGATCACAGCCGTCCAAGTAGCCCAATGTGGCACACGAGTTGCCACGTGAGCCCTATTCATCATTTTCATCAAAAAGAGATTTATACCCTAGCAGCCAACAGCTTGATTCACAAATTAGTTGGTGAAATATCTCCACAAGTGTCAGGATTACAGCGCCGAGCTCTTCCCTTATAGTTTATGTGTTTCGGGCTGCGCGATCTCCGCTGCCAATTGAGCAGATAGGTCCACATTTGGATCACAATCCGATCGCACCATGTTCGGGAATTTGTTACTTTGGTCCACAAGCACAGCTCATCTTCTCTCCATTAAGCTTATTAATATAGTTCATTTGTTCATAACCAACATTGAAATATCGTTGCCCTTGCTTGTCATGCATGGATGGAACTATAATTTCTCCTCGAACAAGATGCACGATCGAGTTTAGCTGTAGTAGCAGTGTGCTCTATATTATTAATGATTTCTTTTTTGAAATTCTTGCACGAATCTGCTTTTGCAAACTCATATATATATATATATATGTTGGCTTTTCGAAATTCGAAGTCGGTAATAATTGTTGTTATTTGGAATGACACATGGGATCAAGAGAAAAGAAGAACTATGAGTCAGAATTTTCAACATTATATTAAGTGGAGAAGTTGGTTAGCCCATCTCTTCTAGGATGGAGATAATAATTAATTAATTAGAATTTATAATTATTTTTAGATCCAAGTTGGTAAACACTATTATTTGAAAAATTGATTTTAAACACGACAGGATTTGTTATCCAATTAGATATTGCAACTATTAAAATTTTTTAAAATTTTAATAAAAAATATTTATTTTTTAAGTTCTATCATAAATTGACAACTCATACTAAATAAATAGTATTTTAAGTACAAGAGTAGCCTAAACAAATTCAACGTTTTTTTGGAATTACTTAGCATATGGTTACTATTGTTGTAACATCATTTGGCTACTTCTTTTATTTACATACTAATTTGACCAATAGATAATATAAGTTGTTTATTTAAAAATATTTGATAAAATTAGCTATTTATTTATGTGTAAAATAAATTAAGGGCATGACTTAAAAAAGGATTTATAAACATATGAGTAATATATTTTAGTATTTTCTTAATATTCTCATATTGGAATTTAGATTTTAGATATTTAATTTGATAAAAATTATGTTTATAACCCTAATCAAAATATAGAATATATAATAATAAATAAATAAATAAATAATTATCACTATTATTACTACTACTACTTTCTTTCTTCATATTAATCAAGTTGAAGTTCAATTTTCTAACATATTAACTTCTTAATCAAGTTGAAATTTAGGATATTAGTCTTTGGTGAAAGGAAAATAATAAAAAATGACAACTTGAGTAATTTATAATAACTTTTGGACACAATCTTCTTTTTGTTCATTAATTTCCTAAAATTAAACGCTTCTCTTATTAGCATTTTCAAAAACAACGGATTGAGTTTAATTCGTCAATTCAATCAACTGATTACCAAACATGATTGTCAACGATTTGATATAGTTAAACAGCTAAATACGTTTCAATCTGTCGAAAATAACTGATCAATCATTTATCAAACAAAACCTATGACTCAACAAAATAAACATGCTATTTCTAAATTTTCTGAACTAGCTTAGTATAGTTGGTTCAATATGTCAAAATGCAGTTTGATAGCAATAGAAATTTAGTATAGATTCCCAATAAATGTCAAAGGATTCAATTGAATTCGGGTAAAATGTACATGTGAATTTGAAATATATTTCTTCTCCACACATTTCAGTTTCTTTTTTTTTTCTATGGAAATTTTGTATGCAAAATCTATCTTAAATATTTCATGGACCTTAGACCTTCGCAAAACCTACAGCTAAGTTGACATAAATAATAAATAAGGGCTTTGATACACAACTTACTCCTTTCGGGGCTTATCCTAAGTGAAAATATGTGAGCTTCACATTCAATGCAATTCCCTCTTTTCGTTCATTATCTTTCTCTTGTTTTTTTTCCTTTTAGAAGCCAAAAACCAAAATCATGCCCATAAATGACAAATCACAACCTTGAAAAAAAAAATCGCCAATAAACTTGAAATGTTTCATATTCTAATTCCCTTTTCAAAATATTTATTTGAATAGTCATATTGGAAAAAAAAGGATAATATCTTTTACTAGCTACAATGTTGACTTTTCCTTTATCCAAAGCAGAAAAATCTTAACTTCTACAAATTTCAAAAGGTAAGTAATAATAAATTCGAAGCTATAAGAATATTAGATAAAGTTTGTTTCTAAACAAATCTCTCGTATTTCTATTTCTAAAACATCCACTAATATTGTTATATAAAGAGACATTTACACTATATTGTTCTTTGGAATTTCTCTAATAAAATGACGGGGAGATAAAAAGATGGTTTTATATTATATCTTATTTTATCTTAAGCAGTAAAAATGAGAAATTTCTGATTTAAGAAGTATTTGATCACCAGAAATGTAAGAAATGTAATAATCAAATCACCAGAACCGGAAATGTAATAATCAAATCACCAGAACCGGAAAGGAAAATACGATAATGGCCCCAACTCTTTTCAGTTTTATGCAAAATCATCCCAGCTCTAATGAAAATAATAAAACCCACCGATCCCTATCCGACAATATGTTGGCTTCGCGTTACAGGGGTAGAGAGTAAGCAGAGCGGCGAGATAGCAAATAGTACCGTACTGTCACCGTCGCTTCTTCAACAACTCAAGTCTCTTTACTCATTCTTCAACAAAGGCAATTCCCTTTTTTCATTGTCGTTCATGTGTTTTACTCAGTAGGGCCTTCATTTGTCAGATCTCGTGTGGTGGTGTGTCCGATTTGCTGTTGTCTGTCATGTTAGATGCTTCCAATTACGATTTATAGATTGCGTTTTAAATTAGTTTCGTGTTGAATCTTTACACTTGATCATTGTGGAAATTGGTGTCTGCGGTTGATTCATTGAAGCGTGATTTGGTCAGTAATCTCTGATTCTTTTATATAAGTACGGTTGATCGTTTTGTGCAATTTAGACCCATGTGTATTTTGTTTTGTAGGTTTTGTCTTGTTTTCTATTGGTTCAACCTTTGAGTTTAAGGTTTAGATGAATTATGCTTTTGCTGCACAATGTATTGTTTCTTGAATTATCATTTTTGGTTTATGATTGGATTTAGGATAATTTGTCGTGACCATGGCTACCAAGTTGCTGCAACTGCAGTCAAAGGCGTGTCAAGCATCTCAGTTTGTGGCCAAGCATGGAACTGTTTACTATAAGCAGTTGTTGGAGCAGAACAAGCAGTACATTCAGGAGCCAGCTACAGTGGAGAAATGCAACCTGTTGGCAAAGCAATTGTTTTACACTCGTCTGGCTAGGTCTTACTTTCTCTTCAATTGTCACTTTGGTATTTGATTTTATTGACAAATGGTTTTCATGGCTCTCACTCAATATTGCTTTTGCTGTTTCAATAACATCATAGGCATACTTGTACTGTAAGATGCTAGATCATATTCCTCAAGTGATGGATTACCTGTGTCACGTGAGCTTCTATCATCTTGCGAGCTGGTTAATTAAATGTCTTTTCTAGGATTGAAAAGTTTCATGCTTGTGATGTTCAACTTAATCTCTTCGTCTTGCTATTTTTGGTTATATTTGGTCAGATTTTGTGTTAGAGTAAACTATTAAGTTGGTAAGTCCTAGCAGGCCTGGCTACTGATTTTCTAAATTGTGTTGCAGATTAGAACAAGGGCTTCTTTTTACTGTGTTGATTGGCATTGTTTGAATTACTATATTTCTCCCTCTAATATGATTGAGCCTGTTGTTTACACCTACTTAGAGGCGATTGCTTTGGCTATTCTTACTTACGGGTTAAAATGAGATAAATTCCTCCTTAAATGAACAAGAAAAAATTGCCATTGGAAGCTCGATTACCTTAATATATGTAGATGCCTTAAACATCATGGTACATTCTAGTATAATTACGATGATCTGGATTATAAATGAACAAAGGAGGATCTTTGTCAAAACTATAAAAACGATGGAAGTCTAGTTAAGATTTGGACCCTACTCTCAGGTAGCAAATGTCATGACCCTATGGCAAAATAGTCTGAATTTTATTTTTGAAGCCAAAAAACAAGAATATCAAAGAGGAAATGATCTGGAGTAGGCCCCAAAGTCAACTTGATGAACTGATTTAGCCATGATACTTCTGTAAGATGCTTGAGGGAAAAAAATCTCACTCATCACTGAACAGAAATTTCATAAACTAGCTTTGATTTTGATAGTGATTTCAGAGGAAAACATGTTTCTTGGCATAACTTTCTTCATGCATTCTTTTTCCATCAATGCAAATTAGCCCTTGTCTCTATGGCCAGTCATTTGCATCGATTTCCATTGTTATTTTGGGAAGTATTTGATGCTTGAGACCTTTTCTTTTTGAGTTTAATGTTTCAACTCTTTTTATATAATTACATTTGTAATTAATCTTGGTGTTTAACCATTTGAACAAAATTGGCATTTTTCTCACTAACTTCTCCATGCTCAAGATTCTATAAGTTCCCAACTTACAGTTTGCAAGCATGTATAATTTAGATGATATCTAACCAACTTGTCTGTAGGATTATATACCTTGAAATTTTGCATCTTATTTGAGATTCTTCTTTTGTTATTTGTTTGCACAGTATTCCTAATCGTTATGAATCATTCTGGAAGGAGCTTGATCATGTGAAGAGCTTGTGGAGGAGGAGGCAGGAACTGAAGGTTGAGGATGCTGGCATTGCAGCTTTGTTTGGCCTGGAGTGCTTTGCTTGGTTTTGTGCTGGTGAAATCGTGGGAAGGGGATTCACTATCACCGGTTACTATCCCTGAGAGAGCTACGTGCATAGAATATCTTTCATGGGGTTGAATATGTACTCTTCTATTGTCACTTGCGTGATTTAATGGTGAAAACATGCAATTTTGTTTTCCTGCAAAATTTTTGAAGCTGAGAAATCAGTTCAATACCCTGATAGTCTCAATAATCTTACATTTAAAGCAGCTTAGGACACTGCTGTTGTTTGTTTTCTGAAAGTCACTTTCTACGGATGAATTATGACACTTCAAGCTTCTTTGTTGTTCTTTCTCCCCTTTTATATTGACAAGGCCTCTACGTTTAAGTTTTGATTGCAATCGTGTAGAAGAAATTAACATATTGGTTAACCTCATCGGTTGGTCAAAATATCGCGAAGAGCTGTTGTTACCGTCTAATCTGGTGGGTAGATCTAAATTGCTTGCTTACGTTACATAGTGTAATTTAAAGTATTTCTTCTCTGTTATCTTCATCTATGTAGTTGAACAAGATTCATCCCCATTGTGAAGTAACACGGTGAACATATTGATAGTAGCTTGTCTTATGCAAGATTGGCTGTTGCCTCGGAGACAGGGATTAACTGTTCTCCTGGGGTTGGATGAATCCTATATGTATTTGGATGCTGAATTTGATGTTCAAGTTATCTAGATCCAATCAAAATTACCTTGTAATCAAAACATGAAGTCAATATTTTAGTAATTAAAAGGGAAAAAGAAAATACTTTCCCTTGTAGTTTCATTGAAGTTTATTATATTTCAAAAATTTTATAAGACGTCTTTATTCTTATCCAAAATTTTATACCTTCTTTCGTTAATGTTTTTCTTTAAAAATGTTAACAAAGAACAAAAAACTTTTTCCATGTGGACAGTTATGTTGTAGGAGAATAATAGGGAATTAATAAATTGTAGAAATAATATATATCAAACAAAAATATAACAATAATTAATATATAATATTAATTATTAATAATATATTTATTAATTTAATATAATAA